>LBNU01018369.1:26650-49631 GCA_014162995.1 Artemisia annua | reverse complement strand
CTTGACGTTGAACTTGGACAATATAAGCCTGGAGGACTCTTATGTATCATAACCAAGCTGAATCATGTAGTCGAGTACTTCAAGCTCTGTCAACATCGGTTCATATTCATTGGAAGTAGGAAGCATTAGAACCGTCCTGAGAACATCTAGATCAACTTCGTACTCCTGTTGTTCTAGAGTGACCTTGAATGAAGCATCATCCAAATTAACCTGAGCAGTGTGCCAGAACTGGTGAATATAGAAGGTTGGAACAGAAGCAGACTTAGTAAGCATGCTCTTGCACGGATGTGCCAATAGAATGTCTTTGACGATCCGGCAAGAATCTTCAGTAATTCTGAGCTTGTTGAAGTCTAAACGAAGATTGTTCTTGCCAAGGGTCACATGGTAGTCAGCTGGAACTATTTCACCAAGTGTCTTAAGTAGAAGATTCTGTGCGGGTGCATTTTCTGCTTGTTGTTGTTGTTGAGCCATTGTGAACTGAAAATGTAATGTCATAAGAGCAAACATTCAACTTGTTAGTTTGTAAGTTAACGTACGAGTTTGATACTTAAGACCATTTCATTTCACATTTTGCATGCAAGTTTCATTAAGCTCGTGAGATGTTTGTTATGACGATGATAAATTGTATGTAATCTAAGACGTAATGATAAGCATTCAACACACATAATACAAGTTAAGTACATCTAATAGATTACACAATCACTAAACATCCACAAAATAATGTCACAATGGTCACAATCACATGAATACAAGTTCACAAGAATACAACTTAGTTTTTATAAAGTTTACATGTCATACAAACTTTTCAAAAATTATTCTAAGTGTGATCTCGATAAATTGTAAATCTGTGATCTCGACAACTCTCCAATTCAGTGATCTCGATAACATTTGCATTGAGTGTTCTCGATAACTTTCAAACTGAAAGATCTCGATAACATGTAAAACAAATGATTTCGATAACAAGAATCTAAGGATTGCGATGGACAGCTTTGCATGATTTCGATAGCATTAGGGATTTCGATAAAACTGTGATCTCGATAACATTTATTGAAAAGATTGCGATAAGTTATAGAGAGATCTCGATAACTCTCGTTATGAGGTATTTCGATAACTTATCGAATGATTTCGATAAATGTTCTCGATAAAATTCACTTTGTCGAAAATTCTTATACAAGAACTTTCGAAATCAACATGTAGACCTACGTTTGTGAAAATTTGTTGATTCCTTGTGTGAACCTGAGACAATTAAGCACAAAAACAATGTTACTCACACAAACAGCAATCATATGCATGATTTCGAAAAAAATGTATAAACCCTAAAATATCTAGATTACAAGTTAACTGGATTCATGTTGTTTAGTTAATGAATAATAGCAATTCAAGCAAATACAAACATGAAATGAACACTAAATTGAAGCAAACAACAACACATAGTAAAAACCCAAATTAGCGAAATCCATAAGAACATCTAGATCATGCAAAACATGAAATTGAAATGATTCAAGCACACAGAGATGTTCCTAAGATCCTATCTAACATATCCCACCATTAAAATCAAACAAAACAACACAATCTCTCAAAGACCCAAATTAGCGAAAACCCAAGATCATCGAAATCCAATAATTCATGTTATAGGTTAAGATTAAAGCTTGAAAACATGATAAGGACAGTTAATAACACAAAAGCCCTATATCTAATTAACCTAAACAATCATAATCAAGGATTTCTATATTAGCGTGAACCCTAGGTCTCGAAATCAACCATACGCAAAATCTAGCCATAAACTTTTTAATTCCTTGAAAACCCTATCTTAGAATAGTGTTAGGATCATGAATAAACTTACGTTTTGAAGATTTATGGAACGGATTTGCAGAATGATTCTTGGCCGTGTGATGTTAAAGAGAGAAAAGTGTTTTTGTTTTTTGATAAAAATGAAAAAACGGAAGGGGGGGTTTGTTTGGTAGGTAGAAAATTTTGAATCTTTCTCAACTTGGCAACTATAGTCCCTAAACTACATGTATTCTATACTAAGTCCTAACTTAATGTTTTAGCAGTTAACTTAACGACTTATGGCAACAATAACTTCTAAGGCATCTCCTAATGGGAAGAAATGTCAAACTTAATTGACTTAAATGTATTCCGTGAAATACCACCAAAATTAAAAGCAAAAAGAATCTTTTAATGCAAGTGCACGTCTTTTGAGTAAAATTGAGAAATTTTGACGAACATTCTCCCCCTCAACATTTGGTCGTAAAAATATGGAAAATTTTGAGAGACCAAAGTGTTGAACGAGATCGTGTGCTTGCATTTGTGAACTAAATGAAATAAAAGTACGAAACGAAATGAAAGAAAATCTTTTTGTTGTTTTTATGGTTTTTCAATTTTTTCTTTTGTTTTTGAATAAATATTTACAAAAGATATTTTTGGTGTTTGACTCCATTAATTGTTTTCCAGAAGAGATTTTAAATCATCTGGAGTCAAACAACGCATACCAATTCGGTGAACGAGTTCAGTAAACCTAGCCGGTGGTAAAGGTTTAGTGAACAAGTCTGCCAATTGGTATTCGGTACCCACGAAGTATAACTCTACTGTACCCTTCTCGACATGCTCCTTGATGAAATGATATCGGAGATCGATGTGCTTAGACTTGGAATGTAGAACCGTGTTGCAGGAAATAGCAATGGCACTTTTTGAGTCACAGTACATCGGAATCTTCTCGAATGAGTAGCCATAGTCCATCAGCTGCGTACGCATCCAAATGATTTGAGCACAGCAGGCAGCCATAGCCACATATTCTGATTCAGTAGATGAGAGTGAAGTGCAGTCCTGCTTCTTAGATTGCCAAGACACAAGCTTGTCTCCAAGAAACTGTAAACCACCAGAAGTACTTTTTCGTGTATCCATACACCCTGCATGATCAGCGTCTGAAAAAGCAATTAGTTCAAAACCAGAATCCTTCGGATACCAGATCCCCATGTGAATGGTTCCTTTCACGTATCGAAGGATTCGTTTAGCCTCATTGAGGTGACGTTCAGTAGGACGCGACTGATAGCGAGAGCACATAAACACAGCAAATACAATATCCGGTCTGCTAGCGGTTAGATACATGAGCGACCCAATAATACTTCGGTATTTTGTGGGGTCTACCATTTTCCCATGTAAATCCGCATCTAACTTAGTGGTGTTTGACATTGGGGTATTGTATGTGTCACAACTGGTCATTCCATGTTTCTTTATTATTTCAAGAGCATATTTTGATTGACTTAGGAAAATACCACGGGGAGATTGATGAACTTGTAATCCTAGAAAGAACGTAAGTTCACCCATCATTGACATTTCAAAATTTAGTTTCATTAATTTTGCAAAAGCATTAGAATACTTTTTGTTAGTAGATGCAAAAATAATGTCGTCTACGTAAATTTGTACGATTAAAACGTCTTCCCCGTGTCTTTGGATAAATAAAGTTGGATCTATCAAACCTTTGGTAAAACCATTAGCAAGTAAGAAAGCAGTAAGTTTGTCATACCATGCCCTGGGGGCTTGTTTGAGACCGTAGAGAGCCTTCTTAAGTCGATAGACATGGTTCGGATGCTCTGGGTCTACAAATCCTTCCGGCTGACTGACGTATACCTCCTCACGTAACTGACCATTCAAAAATGCTGTTTTGACGTCCATTTGGTACACGATCATGTTTTTGTGAGCAGCGTATGCCAGAAAAATCCGTACAGCTTCAAGTCTAGCCACGGGTGCGAAAGATTCTTCAAAGTCGATTCCTTCCTCCTGACTATAACCTTTAGCTACCAATCGGGATTTGTTGCGTATGACATTACCTTCTGCGTCCAACTTATTCTTCCATATCCATTTAAGTCCAATCACATAAACTCCATCCGGTCTTTCAACTAATTCCCAGACTTCTAGTCTCTTGAATTGGTCGAATTCTTCTTGCATAGACTCAATCCAATTATCATGTGTCATTGCTTCCTTGATGCTTTTTGGTTCGGCATGAGAGATGGTGAGTGCATACATGCAGTGTTCGGCATCGGAGTGAAGTTTCTGTCGAGTCATCACTGGAGCTTGGGGATTACCAATAATGTTGACAATTGGGTGATCACGTGTCCAATGATGTGTTGAAGGGTGAGGGTTATGGAACTGCTGCACATTAGTCGATTCCAAGTCCCGTGTTGACGACTCTGGAATATCGGAAAGGTTGGGAGTCGGTGCAAACGGATTAAAGAATGCATTGGGATCGTAATTTGCAGGTTCGGGTACTTCAAGTTGATTCAGATCTTCAGGTGCATTGTATGAGTTGGAGTCTGTCTGTTCATCTGCTGTTGGTGAATCTGTTGGAGGTGCATCAGTTTCTACAGTAGTTGTAGTAACGGGTGTATCAGGCACTGGAATAGTGGCAGTTTGAGCAGCGGAATCGGTGGATACATTTTGTGCACGAATCTCAAAAGAGTCATCAAACAGTGGAGTGAACAGCGTTTCCAATTCTTGACGGGTTAAAGGTAAAGGTGCATCTGAACGATCTGGGAAATTTAAACGGTTAAGTTCGGGTCCTAAGCTGTTGCGCTCAGAAGCCATATCAGTGAGCTCATCAAAATTAGCGTGTATAGTCTCTTGAATCTCTCTGGTCCGACGGTTGTATATCCGAAACCCCTTAGAATTTTCACAATAACCAATAAAGATTCCTACATCAGCCTTAGCTTTAAGCTTTCCAAAGTCATCACGATCGTTGTTCGGGTAACATAGTGCACCAAAGACATGAAGGTGTTGAACATTGGGCTTACGTTTGTGGACAAGTTCATATGGTGTGCGATTGTGTCGTTTGTTGATCATACATCGATTCTGGGTATAACATGCTGTTGAGACGGCCTCTGCCCAAAGATAGTCTGGTAGTTGTGCATTGATCAGCATTGTGCGGGCGGCTTCCACTAAAGTACGGTTTCGTCTTTCGACCACGCCATTTTGTTCGGGAGTCCGAGCAATAGATGTTTGATGAACAATACCTACCTTCTCAAAATAATCCCGAAGGGTTTGATTCTTGAATTCAGTTCCATTGTCTGTTCTGACGGTTCTGACGGTGTTTCTAAGCTGAACTTGAATTTTGGTGAGAAAAGTGACTATCATGGATGGAGCTTGGTCTTTAGTACGAAGAAAGTAGACCCAAGTCCATTTTGAGAAGTCGTCTACTATGACAAGAATGTAACGTTTCCCGTTGATCGTCTGTACCCTCATCGGTCCGCACAAATCCATATGTAATAGCTGAAGAACATGATCCGTACTGGGTTCTTGTTTGGAACCAAGATGTGCACGTTTGCTCTTCCCTTGTTCACAAGCAGGACAAAGGTGATCTTTAGCGTATCTGAATCTGGGGAGTCCTTCAACCAATTTGTGTCGAGCCAGATCAGTCATGGTTTTGAAGTTGAGATGTGACATTCGTTTGTGCCATAACCATGATTTTGTAGATTCGGCCTTAGAGAGTAAGCAGATGGGAGAGGAAGCAATCATATCAGACATTGAAATGGTATAAAGACTGTTGCTGCGAGTGCCAGACATTAGATCGTTCCCTTGTAAATCACGTACGTAACAAGTTTTCTCCCTAAATGCAACTTCTAAGTCACCGTCACAAAACTGACCGACTGAAAAGAGATTGTGACCAAGACCTTCAACATAGTACACACGGCTGATTTCAATATTCCCACTGACATAATCTCCATACCCCATAATAGCAGCGAAGTGATCAGTCCCGAATCTGACAGTACCGATGAACTTAGATACAAAGTTTCTTAACAGTTTGAGATCGCCTATCATATGTCGGGTACATCCGCTATCAACAATCCAGAGAATGATTTGCACCACCTGCATCACACGAAGGAGACGACGATGGCACAATGGTAAGGGTGGAACCCGATGAAGTAGTGGGTTCCGGTTGGTTAGAAACGCATGATATAACAGTTTTAGGGATCCAAGCAAAATTATGCATCTTAGTTAACCAACGCTGCCACTTCCAACTAGATCGCGCTTTCTTCTTAGTGAATTCGCTAAGTGAAGGCATGTTCTTAGGATTGCTGGGCTTAACTACAGGGGTAGCAACTACATCCTCAGAAACTACAGGGGGCGTTAATCCTAGCTTAGATTTTGAAGCAGTAGTGGGCCTAGATTTTTTGCCTTTTGTAAGTTTCTTAAGACGTGTTAAAAGAGAAGTAGCAACACACTTAGAGTGATCACCAGATAGCATAGATTTACGACAAAACACACAAGATGCATTAAACGATAAAGAAGTACGAGATACATCATTCGTTACAGACAGATTCGGATTACAAGTTGCCAAATCACAATCTAAATCTATAGTAACATGATTATTATTCAAATTCCTAGGGTGAGCTTCTACTTCCATAGCTTTTAAGTTCTCTCTCTTACGTCGCAAATTCCTATTCTTCTTTTTCTCTTTTTGGTGCTTGGATCTGCTAACGCTAGGAGGGATAACTAGTCCTGGAGAGGTGGAAGAACTCATGTTAGAATTATGAATAGCTGTATCGTTACTAGTGTTATCTGTCCTATGTTTTTCTGGTGCAACAATCTTAGTATTTGCAGACTTTTTCTTTTCAAGATTTTTAATTTTCTCCTTCAATTCAATAATGATGTGCGTTTTGTCCTGAATTGTGCTGTCAAGCTTTCGGTTTAAGTAGAAATATTCATCTCGACTCTTTTGCCAAAAATCTGTTACTTCTTGCAATTCAGCAATCTCTTTTTCATATTTAGAAATCTGACTTTTAAGTTCCTCATTTTCATTTGAAAAAGATGTCGAAGTTTTAAGATTTTGCAATTCAAGTTCAAAAACAAGACTTTGGTTTTGACACCATTCTAGTTTTTTGTTGAGTTGAAAGATTTCATCTGAAAGTTTTTTCTGCACATCATCATTTTGTTGTCGGAGACTCATGTTCTCATTTTTTAATGTCTCAACTGTTTTATTCAACAACCCAATATCATCACAGTGTTCAGAAACAAGCATATCAGTACCACATTCATAAAGAGAATTCATTACCACAGATATAATATCATAATTGAGGACACGTTCCATGAGACGATCATTTTCATTTTGCAAAAATTGATTTTGACGTTGATAAAATGAAATTGATTTTTCTGTTTCTTGAAAAATATCCATCATTGAAGACACTTCTTTTTGAAGATCCTGTTCCCAGAGTTCAGCACATAATCGTAGATGTTGAACGTGAGGTAAAAATTGTTTTTGAAACACCTCTCGCCGTTCACGCTCATGAGGAGCAATAAATGTGAAAACAGTGATTTCTGAATTACGATCAACAGCATCTTGTAAAAATTCAATATCTTCCATAAACGTTTGGAAATACCGAAGTATCTTGCACGTTTTAGGAAGAGGTTGAACATTTTCTGGTTTAGTTAAAAGACCATTGTTTTGAACTACTGGTGTGAGGGAAGCTTTATAAGAAGGAAGATCTTCTGGTAATATAAAATACGGTTGTTCAACATTCTCTTTTTGAGGTGTAAAAGTTTCATTGATAGAAGGCATTTTTGAGTAATCAAAAGGTTTGTTGAAATCAACATTTTCCATTTTAGATCGAGTCTCGTCCTCTATTTCCAATTCTTCCTCACGATCATAAACAACAGCACGAATAACAGTATCATCAAAGAAATGGTTTGCACTATATATCTTCGGAATCTCGGTGAGTGCTTTGTTTAAAAAACTGGGTGATTCACTACCAATGGCAAAACCATGGCCGGTGTTTGACCGTTTTACAGAAAGTTTATGAATGGTTGTAATTGAATTACCAGTTTTATATACAACATTCTGAAACTCTTTGAGTTGACTCGTCAATTCAACAATTTCATCTAAATATGATTTAACTCTATCCCTTGAAATCTGTTTATGTTCCTGAAAATCCGCTTGACAAGTTGACAACTCATTTTTGGTTTGCAAAATGACATCTTCGAGTTGAGCAACTTGTTGTTTATGTACAAAAGCTTGTTGTTCAAGTTGTAAAGCTAAATCATTTTTAGATTCCATTATGTTGCCAATTTGAAATTCGAGATCCTTTTCACGACGATAAGATTCTTTAAAAGCATTTTCAAAGCTCTTTTCGTTATCAATGAGTTTAACAGCGTTATTTAATTGTATATTCAAACACTCGAGATCCCTAGACAATGATGCATTCTTCTCTTTCAATCTCGCATTTAATTCTTGACATTTTATATTTTGAGATTGACTGGCCATGAGAAGTGTCCGAAGGTCTGAATCTGGATCAGTCATAGAAGCAAGGGGTTTAAGATGAGCATTGTTGTCGTTTACATGATTAGTGTGAGAATCATCAATTGAGACATCTGAGTTAATTTGATCATCATCAAATGTAACAACTGTGTCCAATTGATAATTTTCGTCTGTAGAGAACAATGCATCATTTTGAACCGATTGTTTCGATGTAGATGCAGATGCAGATGGGGTGACAATATCATGTATAAGGCATGAATTAAAGTCGTTTACCTGAGACAGAGTGTCAGAATCATATACTGGACCTGATTCAGTGATGTGGAGTTCCTGCATGTTGGCCATAAGCATAACAGCAGCATTAGCTTCGAGATCTTCCATGTCATCATCAGACTGAGCATTGGCCATGAAGCTGTTGTCATTCTGTTTATTTGTGCCTCTAGCTTCCTCCTGAAGAGCTAATAGAAGTTGCTGTTTGTGATACTTACTGCCCTGAGTTCTTGGAGAAGGACATGCAGTAGCCATATGACCGACTCCATTGCAGTTAAAGCACTTAATGATCTGATTCCCTGATGTATCATTCCCATTATCCCCAAAATCAACCTTCTTCTGAGATGAGCCAGAGTTGTTCCTGAAGCTTCCTCCATTGTTGTTAAACCTCTGTCCAGAACTATAACCACCAGAATTGAATCTCCCACTGTTACGGTTTTGAACCTCAACACGGCCATCATGAATCACAGCTTGATTCCTTGTATTAGACGATGATCGGAGACGATTGTTGGACTTGTTAGAAAATTTGCTGAAAGCTCTAGCAATGAGTGCTATTCCCTGATTAAGGCTGTTGAAGTCCTCGTCATCATCATCATCATGTGATTGGTACAAGGGATCATTGTTGTGTGATAGGTCAAGTTGTGTTGGTTGTTGTTGTGAAGAGAGATCATAAGATGAAGTCTTATTCTGAATAGGGTAATTGAAGTGATTCTGTTCAACTGAGTAATCGTGAAGTTGCATGGATGAATTCGGAACATGTGAGTGAGCAACCAATGCTAATGAGTTTGATGTTGGAGACGGTGAAAGGGTTCCTCTCTGAGCACGGTCTTTGTTCACTTCTGACTCATGGTGTTTGAGATAATCATACAACAATCCATACGGTGCATCATGAAGATTCTTTGCCTGACGAACAAATGTCACATATCGCTGCCAATCCGGTCCAAGACACCCAAGAAACTTAGTGTTAACGGCAATCTTTGGTAGTGTGATGTTGTGTCTGTCGAGGTCATTTATGATATTGGTGAAGCGGTGATAGTATGACTCAAGTGATTCCATTGGCTCTATCATGAAGTGTGTGTATTCCATGTAAAGTTTGGATTCCATATCCTCCTGATTCAACTGAGTTCCTTCCATTAGTAGATGAACGTGTTCCCACATGGCCTTAGCATTTTTCTGAGCATCAACACTGCGAAAGATAGGATTTGGTATGCTGTGAAGGATGTAACTCATGGCATATTCGTCCGCTTCCTTATGAAGAATTTGTTCAGCAGTGAGGCGTGTTTCAGGTAAAGCTGTTGAAGACTCAGGTCTAGGTGGAACAGCATTGTCATTAGCAGGAACAGTGTTGAGAGGTGGTACAAATGGACCTTCCATGATAACCTTCCTAAGATATCTGCCATGGGGTTTCTTGAGATCAAGAAATCTAAGGAATCGACTTGACCACTGAACATAATTACCCGGTGTCAACATTGGTGGTGTGTCAAGTGAACCTGCTTCATGCCTCGATTGTTGAGTAGTAATGACCTCACACATCAGATCAAACCAGTGAGACTGTTTTGGCGTTGGAGTGATTTGTTGTAGCATTGGTAAGGGTTGAGGTTGAAATTGATGCACCATGGCATGTTGCTGAGAATACATTTGACTTGGCTGTTGATATGATTGTGCATTCTGTTGATATTGCTGTTGTTGACGAAATTGTTGCAGTTGATGATACGGTTGTGCTTGATAAGGGTTAAAGTAAGGTGGTTGAGACATGATTGAAAAACTTGTGGTTTATGGATATTGTAGAAGGTATAGTACTTAAGGCTAATCTTCGAAAACAAGTCCCAATGTGATTTCGATACTTGGTTATTGGATGATTTCGATAAACTGTTAAAGTCCAAGTAATCTCGATAAACTGAAGTTCTCGATAAAACAAGTAGGATCTCGATAACTCACTTTGTTCTCGATAAAAGGAAATTATCGAGAAATGTTAGAGACAATTATCGAGATCTTTGGTTCTATGAAGACAAAGTATGTTTTCGATGTTCCTGAAAGTAATTTCGATAGAGTCACAAGAATTCGAAAACAAACAATTGATTTCGATAACTGGTGAAGTTCTCGATAACCTCAGGTTCTCGATAACAAGTATCCAAAGTTTCGAGATTATACAATAACGAAACTATCCAATAAGTCGAAGTGTTTTCTTTCTTATACAAGAGAGAAAAGCACTGAGTAAGCAACAAAAACACTTAAGTAGTAATATCGAAGGTTCTCGATAAAAGAGGGTTTAAGGTTCTCGATAAAATGGGGTTTTGTGTTCTCGATAGAGTGCCAAAAATACGTTTTTTCTTTTGTGAAAAAGCAAGCCTAAAACGAGTTTTTAATCCAAGATTCTTGTACAACTAGCATTAAAATGATGAAATCTTAATGAAAGTTGCAAACTTGAACTTTTTAACAAAAATTTTAAGATTTTCGATAAAAAGGTACAAGTTTATACGAATCTAATAAACTCAAAAATTTTGAAACTTTGTTGTTTGTTTTGGTTTCTAACACAAGTTTGTAAGCAAATATGTGATAAAAACACAAAAGAAGCAAGAAAGTTGGAAAATTTTTGAATCTAACGAAATAAAAAACAAGTTTTGGTTCGAATAATCACAAAAAAATAAACTACACCTTCTTCTAGCGATTGATACCACTTGTTAGGTCACCATATTAGTAAACACAAGTAATCTTATAAGAGAAATGAGATGAGAATTAGACTTGGTTGATTAAGATCAATATGAAAGATGAAAGAACAAGAGTTTCCTTAAGATATGAAATTAACCAACAAATGTAATGAGATACATGATGTCCTATTTATAGGAGAGGGATAGGGCAACACTCCCTTCCTTCCCTATCTTCTAAGTCGTGGGCTTTCAAGGCCCATTGGACATCTTATTAAACTTAAACATAAACCATACGAGTAACTAAATAACGTAGCTAATAATGATAATTCTAGCAACCTATTACATTTACTGAAATGACCGAGACTTGACTGAATAGTTGAAAACTATGATCCTAACACTCAATATTTTTAGAACACTCATAGGCACAAGGAAAATCGAGAAGTAGTACAATGGAAAGCTACCAAGAACCGATTTAACCAATGTTAGGACGACCCTCGAATGACATTATATTCGCTTTCCAATCTGCCAACCAATTTTGAATTTGTCGACCACAGGTTTCCACGCGCTCACTTGATTCATATTATCCCCTACCGGTAAGCCCAAATAGGTGAAAGGGAACTGATGCGTGTCGAAAGCTTTAAATTTATAATACTAGATTTTACCAAAAGAATGACTAACAACACAACACGGGCAGTGTACCCTTTCGAGTGTAATATAGTCTAAGGTAAGCCCAGGTCGTTCCACAGGATTTGTAGCAATTAACAGATTGTTTATCAAGAACAAAACCAATTTGATTGTCACATATCAAATGGCCAAAACGTGTGTTCACAGAAGTAAAGTAACAAACAAGCAAGATGACTATATAATAACCAAACGAGATTCCAATATCACAAAGCATATCAAATTCAGAAACATTATCATTATTATTAGTAAAGAAATGTACCCAAACTCGTTTATGAGAGTAATATGAGAACAATGAACCGAAACCATAGTTTCCACAAGTGCTAATCCAACAACCCAACGAACCCCTATCTAACCATTAACCCATGCTTCTGAGATGACCCTGAGACAAGTTACGTGCTCCTGGAATTCAGCAAACAAGTCACTAAAGGGTATGTTTGGTAACAAGGTTTATGGTATAGGACTTATAAGGATTTGGAGTGAATCCATTTAAGTATCAAGTGTAGTATGTTTAGGGTCTGTAAGATTGGTGTTGTAGGACCTAGAAATGGTGGTGGATCAGTGGTGAGTCATGGTGGTGAAGGTATGGCGAGATAGAGGAGAGTTCGGATCATAGGATCCAAGGATCCTCACCTAGTTCTCCTCCTCTCTAATTGATAGATATGTTAGAGTATTGAGAGATGGTTTTCCTGGAGCCAAATGGGTGTATTTATAGGATAGAGAACACTTGGGGACGAAGGCAAGGGTTATATGATCGGTTTGGGAGTTAATTCTAACTTAAATGTGAGTATCAGACCCAAAAGTACGCCCAATATTTATGAAAAATCGCCGTACTTCTTGGCTTTGAAGAATTGATCCGCTGGTAAAAAGAGCGCCGCTCTTTTTACAAAGTACGCCGGTTACGGGCTGTTTCAGCCTTTGACCCAAAAACCAAAGTTGTAGATAATTCTCTTAGGTTTCTGTGGCCGCTTGAATCACCTAAATCCGAGTTCGTATGCTCAACTTATGGCCAAAACAGTGGGCAGGTGTTGGGAGACCTTTAACTTGAGTTTCATTCTTCGTTTAAGCTTCATATCTTTGTTTATTCTTCCGTTTTTTCCACGACACATCTCATGAACCTACAATAGCATATTTAATCTATTAAGTATCAAAAGTTCATATAAATCATCAATATATAAGCATAAAAGCATCGATAACGCGTATAGAAATATGTATAATTTGAGTATCATCAAATACCCCCACACTTAAATCTTTGCTTGCCCTCAAGAAATCTAAGAAAAGAAAAATTAAAAAGAAGTTCCTAAATGACAATTTGAAAGAATTTTTTTTTAAATGCTGTGAAATTATCGAAAAATATTTTTGGTTTTTACAAGAAAGTTGCAAGAAGCGCAAGCACCCCCACACTTAAAGGTTTGCTTGTCCCCAAGCAAATAAGCTTTACAAAAAGAACATTTTTGAAAAATATTTTTGTATTTTTAATATGTGTAGATCCAAGATCTGGACTCATCTAGGTATGAGTAACATTGATTAGCACAGCGGAATAAGAACAAGAACAATCAATATTACCAACAAGGTTTTCTTTATTGAATATAAAATAAACTACTACTGCTACTAATATACACACGCTATAATCGTGTATCTAGACTCTCATTGAAAGAGTTTTCTATTGAATGGATGATCTATATCCCTAGACGCCTACCCTCTTTATATAATAGAGGGAGGTTACAAACCCTAATATGTTTAGCTTACTAAGAAAGCTAACTAACTATTTAATATTAAGTCCCTATTGTTTCTTCTTTCTTCATTCTTGCTTGTAGGTTTTGTAATCTTCAAATCTGCAATTCCTAACAATATGCGAAAGCAGAGATTTTTGACAATATCCAATAATTCTCAAGTTGCGTTAACATGACTAAGCACCTCACGAATAAGGAAAAGTATAATTCACTCACACTCATTATTTATATGACGGAGAATATAAGGAAATCACACTCAATTACTCAGACATGATTCATTAAATTACCATATGCTTGTAAAACAAATCTGCACCGACATGGCATAAGCACCAGGTATAAATATCAAAAGAGGACTTTTATTCAGGTTATAATGTAAGGCTAAGGGTTAATAAGGGTATAGATTAGGCATGGGAAATATATACTGGAATTGGTTTTAAAAGAAAAAATAAAAGTGTCGAAAAGTCCAGGAAACCCATGTTGCAAGTCACGACATACCAGAAACCCAAGAGGTTATCGAACATCTCAACCTCAACAATCGCTCTAGTCGGCAAACAACACGCCAACTCTTATTCATACTTCATCACCCTTTTCTTTTTTCTTTTTTTTTTCAATTCACTTTTTTTTCACATTTTTTTTTATTTCATCATTTTTTAAACTCTTCACATCATAAACTAACAATTCCCCCACACTAAATATAAGCACACACCACAAAAAATACAAATACGAAGCTGCACATCTTCATCTTTGTTGAAATGGCATAACACTTACAACAAACGCGAATGAACTATTAATCAAAAACCAACCGAACATACCAAGCAACTAGCAACCAACCAAATAGACTTTCGACAAGGGTAAGGCTAGGCTAAAAGTTATATATTTTTGTATTTTTGTAGTGGATGTATGAAATGAAAAGATAGGTTATGTAGGTTAAACTAGGGGTATCTAGCACTAAAAGTGAGTGTTACAGAAGGGTTTATATATAGGTGGTTAGCTAATCAGTGTAATTAGCTAAATAATATGTTAAATGGGAAGGCTATTTGGGTTAAATCATAATTTGCCTCTTTATCACATATAAATACCTATATCACATGAATGTGATCTCACTGCGGTCTCATAATGATTTCAAGCACAAGTTCTAGAATCAATAAATCACCGGCACACTCATAAACAAAGAAATCAAGCATACAAGACATATGCCGACATAGGCTCAAAATCCTCACATTTAATGGTAATGGTTATAAATGCGCAAGTAATGTCATCGATCCCGAGTCGGATCTGCTCTATCAATCGGGACACATCTCTGATTTCAAAACTTTATTTATTTACTAAGTTTTATTCTAATATATTACCCTAAGTGACAAATTTTTAAAATAGATAAGCTAAAAGGGCAAACAAAATTTTTAATCAAACTTTAAGAACAAGTTTTATGTTTCAAATTTATTTCCCTCCCACAGTAGGTTTAGCAATATGCGTAATTAGAAAATAACTTAAAAGTAGGATAAATGACGCGTGGGTTTCACAACCTTCGCAGTAGGTTTTACCTCTCAAGGGATCTTGAGAAGCTTGCAATCCCCACCAGGCAGTGTACCTGACCGATGTAGTAGAGTGAAGTGGCAAGTATCGGGGGATTGATCGTTCTCTCGGGGAATAGTGTCGTTAGGATTGAAAACTACTCTAATTAGGTCTAAGCGTGAGGGATGATTCTTTTTGTATTTTTATGTTTTATGAAAGCAAGTAAAATATCTCAGGTATTTGGAAGAGTGGGCGGAATTAGTTGCTAGCCAACTAACCCAATTATCTACTAATGCAAATAAAATAAAATAACAAGAAAATAAAAGGTTGTGAAACTTATATGGAGAAATATGTGTTTACTTAGATTTCACTACTCCCTAGCTATCTTTTACCGGTTAATTGGTTTGTTACAATTGTGTGGATGACGGGTTGTATTCCTTTAAACCACTCGTAGGGCCGTGTACGATCTTCCCTAACTCTATAAGCTCCTACTTCACTCTATGTCGAGCCGACAACTAGCTCCTAACATGAGATCATTAGAATTCACTTATGCATTAAATACAACCATATAATCGTAGTACACATCCGATTCATGTTTCTTAAGACGTTCAAGCAAGTTATCATATAGGAGGTTAGCTAGTTTTCTTAAGCCTAACATCGACATCACCCACCCACAACAATCAATAACAAACCAACAACAAGTAATCAATAGCTAGGTTTCATTAGATCCAAGCAAACACAAGAGAAACCTAGCCTAACATGTTAATTAAAAGACAAGCATAAGATATAATCAAGCAACACATAGACATATTGATTGACTTGAAAGAAGACTTATCTTTAATTAAGTATGAGTGAATCAAGGGTGGAAAACCCTTGAAAATACTGTAAAACACGACCTAGGGTTTATCCCTAAAGTTCTCCCAAAAGTTACACACTTAATGAATGAAAATTGGAAAAGTATATATAGATTTTACACTTTGACGGCGTCAGGTTATAGGTCCTGACGCCGTCAACTCGCCGTGTCTAGGGTTTTTGGATCACCTATATCTACTTCTGACGCCGTCACTCTATAAACCTTCTGGGTCGTCTCTCTTTAGCTTAACACCTGACGGCCTACTTTTCTTAACACCTGACGCCGTCAGGTGTAAATGTGATAATTCCTTCCTTGGTCGTCTAGTAGAGTCTGAATCCACCTCTTCATCTTAAGGTGACGGCGTCAGCATCCAAAGCCTGACGCCGTCAGGTAGGAATTCCAGCTTGATTTGAGACTTTGTCGTTTTCTTCACTTTTATGCTCCAAAAACATCCAAAATGCAATGTTTTTGAGAATTCCTCCTGAAAGTACCTAAAATGACAAAAGGAACGATTTAAGGCAATATTTGATAATAAAATAACGATTTAGGGATTAAATGACCCCCTAAAAGCGTAACACTTTTCGCCTCATCAAATACCCTTACACTTGAGATTTGCTTGTCCTCAAGCAAATGCGCTTTTATTCCAATCAAAATATGAGCTAGGGGTCATTTAATGCTAACATAAAAGTAATTACAACGAATAGTTATTCCACCCTAGTCATAACAAGCATAGAAATCATACACTAGCACCTCACAAATAGTGTTTGGATACTCACATCTCTCGGGTGTTAATAGAAGTATATAACATAAATGGAAATGGAAAATATCACTCACTACCTGTCATAGTACGTCGATTACCGTAGGCTTGGGAAAGGATCGAAAACCTCCTCCACTAGGCGTAAGCACCTAGGATAAACTATTAAAGAGGGCTTTTCAAGGGTTGTAACGTTAGGTGTAGGGATATGATAAACACGGTTTGTTGGAATAAAGGATATTTTTATTGGTGGCGAGTTAATTATCTTGATCAAATACATGCACAATGTGGCGTTGCTAAGCCAAGACTCGACTCAACTTAAGCTAATAAGAAAATAACAAAAACATAAATAAACATAAAAGGAAACGGGATGGNTTTTTTTTTGCTTACACTCTTGCCCTACCATCCAAAATAATACATAATAGGGGCCTCGGTTCTCCCCTTACACTTGAACTTTTACATACTTTACAATTAACTATACTAATGACTCGAATTAAGATAATCGAAAAACTTGGAGTACTTTTTTTAAAATATTTTACACATATGGGGGTATTAATTGATGTTCTTCCCCATTACTCCATAACACTAGTACTTTTACCCATGAGTCCCAATCGTCCCAAAACAATATATACAAGATATGACTCGACTTAGCAACCATGTAATCAATTAGACAATTAACAAAGGGTTTAAACATGTAACAATAATGCACTAAAGATGAGTGCATACACGGAAGGCTAAGGCGATTTGGTTGTACATTTGGGGGTGGATTGTAAACAAATTCTTCCTTTAACTAAGATGCTTAAAGTCAGAAACGAAAAAGATAGGCTCTGAGGGGTGTACTAGGGGTATCGTGTACCAAAAATGGGTACATCGCAAAGGTGTGGGAGAATTATTTGACCAATGTAGCCAACATAATTATAATACAGGTGTAAAACATGGTTTATCCTAATGCCTCTTATCATGTAGTAAATCCTAACTACACGAATGTAGTCTCACTTGTGGACTTGGGATGGTCACTAACGCAAGTTCTAAAATCTAAGTACTGCCGGTACACTCACAAGCATAAATGCTTTTCCTAACAATTCTAGGGGCGAACCTCACATATTTGGGGGAAAATTTTTGAGTGGTACGGTTTTTGTGCTAGTCATACAATTCCCTATCCATGAGACGCTTATTAAGACCAAAGTTTCACTCCTATATGTTGTAAAAAAAATTTAAATTTGGCCCTAAAATTGCCCTAACAAATATTTCTCTCAGTTTTATTACACACTTACTATTAAACAAACAAAAATCAAGCGTAATAGCATTTTCTAAGGTGTCTTCATTTACCCCCTTACACTTAAACCGAACATTGTCCCCAATGTTCACATAAAAGATGTAAAAGTAAAGAAAATGAAAGAATGAAACACATACTCCCCTGATTCGTTTGATGTGGATCGTGTGGTAACATGGTTAGATCTTCTTCCAAGATGATGTGATATCTTCAAGATTAAAGCGACGCCAAAAACTTGATGTCATGAACTAAATGCCATGTTCATCTTCTTGTCCAATATAACATGTTAACCCTGAGAAAACAATCTAGGAAAACCTTGCGTAAAATCGGCGGTAAAATCTATACAAGGATATAATGCTTGTGGAATGAAAGTTTGCAGATTCCTGGAATTAGAGATGCAGTAAATTTCATAATCCCGACAGAAATACTAAATTTTAAAAACTTTTCTGGAAATAGTACCTGACGCCGTCAGGTTGTAAATTTGACGCCGTCAGAACTAATCTGACAGAATTTTTATGTTTAGTTTCCGGAAAATTTCTGGAAAAACAAATACCTTAATTCCTGGAATCCTGCAAAATTTTATTATGA
The DNA here is from genome assembly GCA_014162995.1 of Artemisia annua. Classification (NCBI taxonomy): domain Eukaryota; kingdom Viridiplantae; phylum Streptophyta; class Magnoliopsida; order Asterales; family Asteraceae; genus Artemisia; species Artemisia annua. The sequence continues at coordinate 31,074 of LBNU01018369.1, read as the reverse complement.
CTCGATACAAGCATTTGACTCAAACAAATACTAATATGTATGTTCATTTTATATTGCTACGATTCATGTTCAATTCGTTCTTATAAACAAATTTAGATTTTCCTTGCACTTATCTTTTGCAAAATACCTTTATATGTAGTTAAGACGAAGTTAAAAACAAAATAAAACATTTTCACAATGTATTTTGAAACATGAATTGTTAGCAATAAAAATAAAATATACATACGGAAACAAATAAAATCAAATAAACAAACAAACAAAACAAATAAAGCTTGGGGTGCCTCCCAAGAAGTGCTTTTCTTTATTAACGAGTCTTGTAGCTAGACTCAAAGTCACTCTCTATTACGTGACTTCATCGTTGGTCACGGTTTCTAGGTCATCCTCGGGCTTAGTCTTATATTCCGGATCTAGTTGCAAGCATTCTTTGTAGAAACCAATTATTCTATCCATAACATAGTCTACTCCCCTACGTCTATCCTCACCATTCCTATAGTAGACCGCTTGCTTATGCTCCTTCTCGATGTTTGATAAAAGCCGGAATTTCTCTATCTTATATGGCATTTGGTAGGCTACCTCATCGGTCTCGTCCTTGAATCTAAATATCCCTAGAGATGGGTCATAGTTCATTCTAGAGGCTTCAACAAACGGCTTACCAAAAACTACTTGAGTTAAGCATGCATCTATTACCGGAGAATATCTTCTACGATCACAAAGTCGGTGACATAGGTGAAGTTTCCCACATACACACGCAATCCTCTTACTCTCCCCACAAAGTTACTCATCCAACCCGTGTTGGGAAATATCCTAGGTCCAAGTTGTTTTTTCATTATCCAATTGTAACGGATCCTAGTCATGATGTTTATGGGAGATTTAAGATCTATGTAAGCTTTCTACACATGCACATACCCAATGTTGCATGGTATGTTGATGTTGGATGGGTCACCCGTTTTAATAATTGGATTACCTAGGAAGCATGGTGTCTCGGGGTCATCGAATAAATCCTTATGGTATGCATGTTCTTCCTTAGTGGGTACCCTATTGAAGTAGTCCTCTCCATCATCTACTTCTTCTACTTCTTTTTTTTACTCTCCTCAACTTCCTTAATTTCATCCTTATGTTCACTATCTACTTCATTTTTATCGATTGGCCTAATAGTGACAACGTTAACAAAGTGGAGATGTTTGGATGATGAGGGGTCCTTGATCTGGGGTCCGCTACTTGTGTTCCTAGCATCCTTATTTGGTGGTGACAACCCTTGGTTGTTGAGGGCTTTCAATAAGTTGTCTATTTTGTTGGTCATCTCCATTTGTTGTTGATTAAATTCGGACTCGAACTTAGTTATACGAGCTTCTTGAGATGCCATAAATTTAGACATCAATCCTTCAAGATTGTTGGTACTACCATAGTTATTGGAAGGATTGTTATTGAAAGTACGGTTTGAGGACGAACCGTTTTTGTTGGAAACGATTAGGTGGATTGGAGGAATTGTTTTGGGGCGTGTTTTGGTTTTGTTTCCACCTAAAGTTTGGGTGATTTCTCCAAGAGGGGTTGTAAGAATCACCGTAAGGGTTTGGCTCGGGTTTGAAAGTGTACCACTTTTCTCCCGCTCCGTCGGTACGCGAGGATGCGTAGTCCGCAGAAGCTTGTTCGGGGAGTTCCATGAAATCACGAGTGTCGTGGGGACCACTACAATACTCACATGAGGAAGTGATTTTGTTCACATGGCTTGAAGGTTTAGGAGCTTCGTAGGATTTCATGAGATACTTGACTTGGTCCTGAAGTTCCAAGATCCTACGGTCAGAAGTGCTTGAATTATTCGAAGGCAAAGATATTGCCTTGACCATTTTGTTCAAATCACGAGGATCATTCCAACTTTCATTGTCATAGAGAGCAAGATCTTCTATGAGTTCCCATGATTGTTCCGCACTTGTTTTGCAAGAAGCTCTGTGTTGTTTGACTTTAAGACAAGCAACACGGGTTTGGTCTATGGAAAACTACAAGGGGGGTTGAATAGTTTTACCTCTTTTTCGTTTTATAAAATGTTTGTTTCAAAATCTTCAATTAGAGTTTATTATGAAAACAATATATAATCAATATGATCAATTATATATGTGTCCTTTTGAGTTTGTTTTCAAAACTTAGTTTTATGAATAGAGCTTTGGTTGATCTTTATGTGAATATGTTTTCCTTTTAAAATCTTAAAACGTTTTGTATCAAATTATCGATTAAATTAAACTCAACATGAGAAGTGTGAATAATGCATCTAAGTCCATTAGACCATATCATATAATTATTCATCCTATAGCAATATTAACTTATATCTATCACATTCAATATCAAAACAATATAAGCAACAACCAACACATATATGCAAGCATAGATATAAAGCGATAAATGCAAGAATAAATGTAAAGAGATAAGAGAAAGAAGATGCAAACCGGACATGATGATTTATAGTGGTTTGGCTACAAGGACACCTTCCTTGCCCTACTCCACTCCCCGAGTCACCTACTCGAGAGTTTTCTTCACTACTCAACAAGCTCCCTTTTGGCGGAGAAAACCGTACACAACTTTTGCTTACACCAATTAACGACACTAAGCTAAATGTCAGGTTCTAATAGTAGCTAGAACCAATCTCACGACATGACTTTGTAGAACCGTAAAGGGGGGTGAATACGGTTTCTTCGGCTTTTTAGATGTTTAAAAAACTTTAAGCCTCGAAGAGCACCAAGTGGTTTAAACAATAATAACCACTAACACGATCACAATCCAAAGTATATTAAGTGAGTAAAAGACACCACGATATATACTGGTTCCGGATGGGGGGTTTATACCATCCGTACGTCCAGTTGCGAATCCACGACACCGATACTATTACTCTAGTATAATCCTTTTGGTGGATTACAAACCGTTACAACTTCACTCCACCGATATGCACTAAGATCGGTGCTCACAAAAAAGAGCTACTCCCCAACGGTATTCTGCCCTCGGAAACCACCCAAAAGAATCTCGCGATTCGACTTCACCTAAGGATCACAAAGATCACTACCAAGACTTCCCACCGGAAGTATCAAACCCCAACTAGATCCCCAATGATCTAGGCTTGGTCACCAAGACACAAGACTTCCCTTACAAACAATTGAATGAATGAATATAAGTTTGTTCAACCAAGCCCTAACCTAACCTAGAGACTCGATTGTAATAGAAAGGGTAAAGATAAGAAGACCCTCGACACAATCACAAGAGTGGATTAAGTTCTTGTGATTCTTCCCTTGCAAGGAGATGTGTTCTTTTAAAGATGCTAATGTGTTTTATTCAGAACACAAGAGATAGAATTAGAGGATTAGAGAGAAAGAATGTAGAGAGAAAGAATAATGGCAAGGGGTGAGGAATACAAGAGGCAAGGTTGGGTATTTATAGGCCATGACCCAACTTGGGAAAAATTTACCGAGGCCGGCGCGCTGCCCACGCGTCAACGCGTGGGTGACGCGCCATAACCTCTTTAACATTTTTCCCAAAACTTGGGTGTTGGTCTTTTAAATACATAACCTTGCTAAACCCCCAATTGTACTTCACACTAAACCTTAACATTAATCAATATAAGGTGTTAGGTCATATACAATCGTGTATATGTGATTTGATACAACAAAACTACATATGCTTCAATGAAGATAATTGAAGGACTAAATATGCATAATGAAGATTCTACAAGCTGGTGGAGTACATGCAAAATACTTATCTTTATTAGAAGATTACAGAAGATATTGTTTTACTTGTAGGATAAGTTTGTAACCCTAGCATCTCTATTATATAAAGAGATGATAGGCACGTATGTTTCAAGTAGAAAAACAACGACACACACAAACATACACGTTACATATATTATTGGTTAGTTTGTTCATAGCTTCAAGGTTGTAAAACCCTATCACTATTAAGAGTGATCGTATTAATAATATTGAGGCTTGGTTTGATATTATTATTGTGTTTTGATATTCTTATTGTTCGTGTTCTTCTTAGCCTTACTGAGTAGATTCCGCATACTCATTAAAGTTACAGGTAGAATTCCACTTAGTAGCTTAGGATTTATCCGAAGTTGCTAAACCCTTTATAAGTTAAAGGTTAAAGATACATACTACAACAACCGTCTACGAATTGGGATCAACATAAGGTTTACCAACTCAAATAGCAAATTTGAAAAACATTTTTTGAAGTAGTTAAAGAGAAAACAAATTACCAAGGGTATAAGAGATAGAAAAGGTAATTTGGAAAGGGTGTAAATGTAATTCCTCACATGGCATAAGTGAGAAGAGAATATGCCATGGTATATTCCACAAGGGAAGGGTTAAGGTGTAACTATGGTTAGGGTTAAGGGTTTAGAAGGTTTAGAGGATAACCATGGTTAAGTAAGAAGGGGTTAAGTTAGA
>LBNU01018369.1:13958-26644 GCA_014162995.1 Artemisia annua | reverse complement strand
GATAAACAGTACTGTTTGAAATAAAGAAGCAGTGACGCTAAGAAGCAATGGACAGTACTTTGGAATTCTCTGACTGACCACTAATCCTGCATGTGATAAAACAAAACTCGGACAGCGCTTCAATTTAATAAAGTCTTTTAAACTATACCCACATGCATTCAGCAGAACATCAATATGAGATAATAAGAAATTTTTAATATCGAACCGATTGATACATGCATTCACCTTTCCAAAACACGACACCATACACCATACACCATAGCACATTCTCAATCACCCACTTTCTATGAATTGCTATGCACACAACCATGAAGAATTAAGCTTTTTGAAGTCCCAAGCCAGAATAGACTTGAATCTTTCATAAGCATCAAACATAATCATAATCGTGTTAAGGTCTATTGATGGAATTCTTCTTTCAGAAACATCTAATTCTTCTGTTTAGGTTTCCAAACCCATCTAGCTGAAGCCTTAATAACATTAACCTCGGATTTCAACCTAGTAGTTCTTTCTTTTTTTGCCGAGCAGTACTTTGAGATAACCTATCAGTACTTTGAGAAAGTACTGATCTTGTCCACTTAAGGCTTAGCAAGTTGTTTAATCCTTGTTTAGTAAGTACTGCTGATGGGTTAAAATACCTTCGTTGTTGAGGATATTTAGAATCACCAAGAAAAATTCCTATGGGTTAATCCTCCTTGAGTTGTTCATACCTGCTTTTGGTCACTAACTGGTTTCTTGTGTTTACATGTCATACTGCAGATGATCAAACTTCCACAAACATAGCAAGCTTTATTCTTGGAAACTCAAATTTTCCCTAGGTTTTGAGTTGTCATACCATTCCATTTCTTTGATTACCTCTAGGACTATAGTTGTTTTTCCTAGGTTTTTATTCAGGACTTTTTGTGACTTTTAAAAGGTTTGGTTCTAAAGGTTCAGCAAACTTCACAGACTTCAAATTCTTTTTTCTTTTTTAACCTTTGAAAAAACTCAGGAACTACTTTTATCATCACGTTCAACCCATCTTCCAATGATAGACCTTATGGATATCAAATCTTTATAGTTTTTGGGTAGGTGATCTACTGTATCATTCTTCTCACCCTAAACAATGCACTTTTCACAGGATTCACAAGATTGATTAGATTCATTCAAACTTAGCAATTTTTGTAAAAGATCATCCCTTTTCCCTTGGTGAGTTTTTCAACTTCTGATTATTCTACCAACTAACTCCAATCACTCAATTTTAATTGATACTCAAGTTGTTGTTACTTATCTGTTCCAAGCTTCTTCATTCTCTTTATAAACAAGATACTTTAGCTTTCTACTTCTTCTAGGAGTAAATAGATACCCTTAGTTCTCAGACTAGTTGTTCTATGATTCTCTTTTTTCAAGTTCAAATCTTTAAGCAATTATAAGGAAGCATGACAGTTAACACAGAATTTTACTTAGCTTATTTTGGATTACTGGATGATGTGTAAAGGTGCCATCACTGCAAACGCTTCACAACGTTCTTCTGTATTAGAAATTTCCCCTGGCGATTGATACCACGTGTAACCCAATAAGGCAGTAAAATTCCGTGTGTTAACCTGTCATTGCTTCTTCATTAAAAACCTTTTGCTTAAAAGATATTTGAACTTGAAAAAGAGAAAATCATAGAACAACTAGGTCTGAGAAACTCAGGGTATCTATTTACTCTAGAAGGAAGTAGAAGCTAAAGTTCTTGTTTATAAAGAGAATGAAGAAGCTTGGACAGATAAGTACAACCAACTTGAGTATCAATTAAAATGAGTGATTGGAAGTTAGGTTGTAAGATATCAGAAGTTGAAAAACTCACCAAGGAAAGGGATGACTTTACAAAAACTTGTAGTTTGAATTGAATCTAATCAATCTTGTGAATCTGTGAAAAGTGGCATGTTTAGGTGAGAAGAATGATACAGTAGAATCACCTACCCAAACTAATAAGATTGATAGTCATAAGGCATCATTGAAAGATTGGGCTGAACGTGATGATAAAGTAGTTTCCTAAGGTTTTTCAAAGGTTAAAAAGAAAAAGAATTGGGTCGATGGTGAAGTTTGCTGAACCTTTAGAAAACACAAACCTGTTAAAAGTCACAAAAAGTCTGATTAAAAAACCTAGGAAAAACAACTATAGTCCTAGAGGTAATCAAGAACTGGAATGGTATGGACAACTCAAAAACAGGGAAGAATTTTGAGTTTCAGAATAAAGCTTGCTATTGTTTGTGGAAGTTTTGATCATCTGCAGTATACATGTAAACACAGAAACCAGTATAGTGACCAAAAGCCAGTATGGAACAACTCAAGGAGGATTTAACATAGGATTTTTTCTTGTGATTCTAATATCCTCAACAACGAAGGTTATTTTAACCCATCAGCAGTACTTACTAAAAAAGGTTAAAACAACTTGCTAAGCCTAAAGTGACAAATCAGTTACTTTCTCAAGTACTGATAGGTTATCTCAAAAGTACTGGGCTCGGGCCAAAAGAAAGGAAACTACTAGCGTTGAAATCCGGAGGTTAATGCTTATTAAGGCTTCAGGCTAGATTGGTTTGGAAACCATAAACAAGAAGAATTAGATGTTTCTGAAAAGAAGAATCCATCAAAGACCTTAACACGATATGATTATGTTGATTGCTTATGGAAGATTCAAGCTCTTATTCTGGCTTGGGACTTCAAAAGCATTAATTCTTCATGTGTTGTGTGCATATTTGCAATTCATAGAAAGGTGGGTGATTGAGAATTGCTATGGTGTATGGTGTATGGGTGTGTGTTTTGGAAAGTGAATGATGTGAATCAATCGGTTGAATATTTTATTATCTCATATTGATGTTGCTGCTGAAGATTTGGGTATAGTAAAAGATTTATAAATTGAAGGCTGTCCGAGTTTGTTTATACATGAGGATTAGGTTGCGTCAGTTCGAGAATCAAAGTACTGCTCATTGTTTAGCGTACTTCTTCTTTATTTTCAAAGTACTGTTTATCGAATGAAAGTACTGCTTATAATTTATCTTCAAAGTACTGCTTGTCCAAGTTTGTTTAAAGTACTGCTTCTGCTTGAGTTTCTCCAACATACTGCTGCTCGATGGTTATTTTAACAGTACTGTTCTTCTGAAAGTACTGCTGCAGCGTTTAGAGTACTGCACTTATTCAAAGTTACTTGCTCTTTGATAAAGGTACTGTTGCTACAAAGTTATTGCCTGTTTTGCTTGAATACTTTATGGAGATACGTAAAGGAGCTTATGGTTCAATATATATCCATTGTTTACAAGCAGTGAGGGAAGCCGAGATGAGAGGTTTGACCGACATGATTGGAGAAGTGGTATACAAGTTGCTTTCTTTCACAGGTTTCCCTATTTCGATGATTTACAAAAAGGGGAAGAAGTTACATGAAGATTTATTTGCAGCTTATTTATGTGTGTTTGTTTCATTCATGGAGATGATTACATCTCAACCTCTTTATTTAAGGGGAAGTTCGTACACGACTTTGTTTATTTTGTCATCATTAAGAAGGCAAAATAAATATAAGAATGAAACAATGGGTTTGAAGATTATCATCATTGAAGATTGCTGAATTAATGAAGATAGTTTTGTAATATCAAATAGGGGAAGATTGTTAGGTCATATACAATCGTGTATATGTGATTTGATACAACAAAACTACATATGCTTCAATGAAGATAATTGAAGGACTAAATATGCACAATGAAGATTCTACAAGCTGGTGGAGTACATGCAAAATACTTATCTTTATTAGAAGATTACAGAAGATTGTTTTACTTGTAGGATAAGTTTGTAACCCTAGCATCTCTATTATATATAGAGATGATAGGCACGTATGTTGGGTGTAGAAAAAACAACGACACACAAAAACATACACGTTTCATATATTAGTAAGTTAGTTAGTTCATAGCTTCAAGGTTGTAAAACCCTATCACTATTAAGAGTGATCGTATTAATAATATTGAGGCTTGGTTTGATATTATTATTGTGTTCTGCTATTCTTATTGTTCGTATTCATCTTAGCCTTACTGAGTAGATTCCGCATACTCATTAAAGTTACAGGTAGAATTCCACTTAGTAGCTTAGGATTTATCCGAAGTTGCTAAACCCTTTATAAGTTAAAGGTTAAAGATCCATACTACAACAACCGTCTACGAATTGGGATCTACATTGATGATAAAGAAGGATAAAGTGAGGATGTTGAGAGTGTGGATTTGAAGACGAGATTAACTTCTCGAAATTTAAATGTGTCTTTGAAGGTTATTCATTTGTTCTTGAGGATCTCATATTTTGATTAAAATTTAAGTTCATAAAAAATTTAATTGAAAATAAAATGAGGGTATATTCGTCATTTCAATTGCCTTTAACCCATAGTTGACAGAATAGGACGGGTGGTATTAGAAACTCATGTATCAAGTAACGCTCAGTGTAATTAAAGTTTGGGGAGTTGTAAGGAGTGTAAAACTTGAAAATCACATGGACTGAATTTGTAATTTACAATAAATAATAACTTAATATTATATTATGCAACATAGTAAACGTAGATGTAAATGAAATGTATATCAATATAATGTAATGTAATAAAATGTAAGATAATAACGTTATTGTGATGTAATACAAACAATATGATATAACCCATATATTTAGACAATATAATGTTCATATACATATATGAAAAGATTGAAATCAAAATTCTTTTCAATAAAGTTGCCAATATTATATGTTTGAGATGTATTAATTACTGCAAAATAAATAAATAAAATTAAGTGATAGCATCATATGTAGCAATACATAATTACATATATAACATAACCAAAAATATATATTGAGAAATTTAGTAACAATATTATCAAAATACTCTTCATTTTATTAATAATTATTTAGTCATCCATAAGAAAGATTATAACCTTTCATAGTATGTCAACATTATTTCTCTTTTCAAATATAAGTCATTTCACTATTATGTATTAATTTAAATATGGTAAAAGGAAAACTCACAAATTACATTAGCATTAAACTAACACTATCTTTATATCAATTTCTCTCATCCTCCCCAATGTGCAACTATATAAAATGGCTTGGATGAGTCAACGACATGGGTTTCGTGTCTTTTTGGAAAAGAATTTTAATATGATAGCCTGTGTTTGGATTTTCCTTAATGGATTTGAACAAAGGTGAGATTATCCGCTACATCATAGCGGGGCAAGTTTGCTATATTTACAGCCCTTACTTATTGATGACTGATCTACATTCTCAGATGATGACATTGAATGATTTGAGGACGCTGGAAAGCCATGGGAGATGTGTTTTCTTTTTTCAGTTATTAACTATAGCTTGATTAAAAAAAAGAGTAAAAAATCTGAATTTTCAGAGTACGATTTGTTAGCCAACAAATGTTCTTGAAGTTGATGTTTTTATGATAAAACTTTATGTATCTAAGCGTACTCTGTCATTGGTTAAAATGGTTTTACCAAAGCAACGTGATGGTTATTTATGTTATACATAAGTTGTCCGACTGTAACCGATGAAAGATTGAGAATCACTATATCTTGGCGAGGTATCTATGCTGATGTAGCCATGACGAGTTTTCCTTCTTTTTCTTATCGATTCCATTTCGTCCTATCATACCAACCAAACATTATTAATAACGGTAATGAATCATTTCATTACATCATTTATTCCATTCATTTGGCATTTCATTTCGTCCTACCAAACGAACCCTAACTGTCTTACCTGCATCACATATGTTTTTACTAAATGTAAACATTTGTATTTCTCTAATAAGAAGTATACACATTTTTTTATTTATAGAGGGAATTGAATGAATAAAAATGTATCTAAATTAAATAATTAACTTTATATAAATATACATATTTGTAGTTAAATAACATGACCAAAATTTATAATGAACTCGAGACTTTTGTTTAGCATTCATTAGGATCCCATTTTCAATTCTCACACATGTCCTCGAAAAGCTTGAGAACGGCCATGCTTTTGGTATAACCTTTAAGCAACAAAGTTGATGTTATAGTATTTGTAAATTGTAATGAGCATTTCGTTAAACTAAAACAACCAAGAAATACAAAATATGACATCTCCTCTAGTCCACTTCCATTTCATCAACATCATCTTCCCTTTTAATTGCTGGAATGATTCCTAAATGAGAAGTTGTTTTCAGAACAAGCTCTTCAATTTCGCTTTTCATATCAGGTAAAAAATCTTTGTTAGTTAGCTTGATAAGCCTCTTAGTGTTTGGGTTATACACCTTTTGGACTATAAAACCAGGATATTTTTTACGAAGCGGGATCTGGCTTTTTTCAGTAATGAAGTGGATTATACATTTGTGCATAATCGTTTCAGCATGAACCTCGTCCTTGTAAAAACTATAAAACAACTCCCTTGTATCAAATGATTCCATATTTTTACCTATAAAAATTTCATTTGGACGATAAAACCATTGGACATATATCATTATATTCCCATTTTTCATCCCAGTAATGTCCTGTATATAAATGATGAAACTTATGATTAGTTATTATATACATGCTTAGTATAAGTTGCAATAACATACCTTAATTATAACTACCCATGGCTTATTCATTTGTCCATGAGAATCATGCGCCAAAAGCACGGTGTCTTTCTACATGTTTAAATACACGAAGAAGAAAACATCAATTAAATTTATGAAATAAATGAGTTATAAAAGTACAGTGTTGTTGGTTAATAACGTTTTACAAGAAATCAGTTATAATGATAAAAATAATCAAGAAACTTACAATTTTGTAAGTATGGCCACAGAAGTCGAGTGCACTGTAATGACTCCTCATATTTTCTCCATCTCCAGAAATCCTAAGAACAACTCCAATTGGCTTCGCATTTTTAATACTATTTTTTTGATTAGACAACATGGTGGTCATGTTAGGTGTGCTAACAAAGTACAAATTTTCACAAGTTATAAAATTGGTAAAAAAAAGAAAAAGAAGAAGAACTTGTTAAAAACATTAATGACGGTCTCTTGATAAATGTTGCATTTATAGACATTCTAATCCACATTTATGTACTACATGTGTTTTGGGTAAGTACATAGAGGATATTAATACTAATCAACAATACATAAAATTATAAGTTTCGTCCTTGTAATTTCAATTTTTTTTCTCTTCTAGTCACTCCGAAATTTTGATCAACACTATGCTTCACTTGACACACGAGTTTGTAACTCTTTGATCGCGATAAACCAAGCGGTGAAGCTTGTAAACCACGGGTCGTAGTCCCAACGAGGGTTGAAATGGATCTCGTCGTTCAAAACCGTGAGTTATGTGAGATGAATGGGTTTAAAGATGATTTGTGTTTAAGTTACACTACGAATTTTATTTAAAACGTTACGCAAGTAAAACTTGTTAAAGGAAACTAAAAATAAACAAGAAAAGGAAACATTAACGATAAAAGAAATAAAAGAAAGAAAGAAATGAAAATGAAATAAGAACGTAAAATGTTTTTGTGATTTTAGATTTAGCAAAGGAAATAAAAGAAAAGTAAACTTTTAAAAGAAAATAAACTAAGTTAAAAAGTTTTAAAGAAAATTCGACGGANAGGTAGTGTGTTGACGTTTCTTCCAAAGGTCTTCAAAGATGTAAAAGTGATCTCTCGCTCGAATTTGTGAAGCTTATTATGATAATTAGCTTTGAACTTCGATTAAGCATCTCTTTCGTTTTCTCGAGCCTTTAAGAAATAACTTCCACATCACGGGCTTTCCTTGAGTAAATTTCATCGTTAACTTCAATTTCAAACTCTTTTCCAAATCTCGTGCTCGTTTAGGGCTTTTTGGTTGGTTTTCAGGCCATTTATGCAATATCCGTTCCTGCACAGTCACAAACACAAAAACACTATATCTTTGCCGTTTCACGTTAGTTTTTGGTCTGATACACACTTAAACTAAGGTCAAAAGTATGTGTAAAATAGCAAATACCAAAATCCCCCAGACTAAGGTATTGCGTGTCCTCATGCAATGTAATCACGTCACGCCTTAAAGATAAATAATTTCACACCTCTCTTTACTAACTTTGAAAAGTAGCAAAACGTTCAAAAGAGATACGAAATCATTTATTCCCTAAAACGCCCCGGTTTTCCATTTTATTCCATATGCTACTCATATTATACTACTTTAGCTTATGAAGGTGTGCTTGACTTTCATTATCTTTCAATAACGATTAAGGGTCATAGAGCAAAAACACGATTCATAGAAAAGTGACCGATTGGATAAAATTCATCGTCCCTGATTTTTCACAAGCTCCCAAACTAAGTGTAAAAACGGACCATTGTTTAATTACAAGTTAGATGCCAACGCTACCCATGGAAGTTACTCGTGTACCGCTTGTTCCCATTTTCCTATTTTTGTATCTCATTATTTTATTTTTGTGAGAGAAATGAATTTCTTCATAAGCATCTCGTTTCATAGTTTTTAGTCCGATAAAGATACCAAATTCAAACGCTAAGTAGTTATCGATCTTCTCTTAAGAAGGTTTGCAAGAGAAATGTGGTCAACATCAAGGATATTGGATACATACAAAGACTTTGGAATACATCAAAACTAGACATTAGTTGGCGAGTACATTTCACGTGCACCTCATGCATCCGATCTAGGATCGTAACATGCACCTCACGCGCGACCAACTTTAGTCTTAACACTAGAACTCATGATCCATAAATCTTCAACATACATCCTTATTCTTTCTTTTCTTTTTCTTTTCTTATTATTTTTTTTTCTTTTTCTTGATACTTTTTTTCTTTTTTCTTTCTTTTTCTTGCCTTAGTAACTTCTCAACTCCGAACCTTCACGGTTTCAGTCCAAGACCTACCGCCAACTGCTAGGGTTGGAATCTAAGATCCAAGGCCCGATCTCAATCCGAAGTATTGAAGCACCTTAGCTCATACATAACAACGGGCTTTTGGGTAGCTCCGAAACCTCATGCGTACTACGCTTATTCAACGACATTCACTACAACTCAACTTAGCGTGTATCCATGATGTGTACCCAATTTCCCAAGCAAAGATTCTCTCGAGAAGAAAAAGAACTACTCATCGGCTAAACCTAACATCTTTAATTATTTGGCACATATATGGGGTGAAGCAATTTTGTGGGAACAAAAAGACATGAGTACCTTCGATGAGCTTTAAAGAGATCCAACTACTCTATGCTTAGCATCTAACTTCTAAAGAAACTCTATCATTTCACGTTCTCCGCAAATTTAAAGTCCCAAATAATGAGATCCGCGAATACTTAGCCGATAATCAAGCCACACATATATAAAGTCAAGTACGGGAGCCGACAAAAGAGTAGCTCCTTGTGTACAAAACTAGCAAAAGCTTTTGTGATCATCATTGGTTAAGGGAACAAGCTAGGGCTCAACACGCCCGGATCAAGTCAAAATTTTTATTCTCACTCTTACCTAGTAGGAAAGTCAAACGCGGTGTCAAAACTTTTTCCTTTAGCCTAACGAACACTATTCCCTGTGAGAGAACGATCAATCCCCCGGTACTTGCCACTACACTATACTACATCGGTCAGGTACACTGCCTGGTGGGGATTGCAAGCTTCTCGAGATCCCTCGAGAGGTAAAACGTAGTGCGTATTGCAATCCTCGCGCATCACTAAGCAAATAACTGTGAAGGCATATAATAAATCACGTAGGAGCAAATAAACATCTAGAAATATCATATATGCGAGATGCCAAAAATCTACGAATGAAAAATTCTAATGGGAGGCAAAGTTCATAAAAGTAAACTAGCGTTAGGTATATTTAGGAAGAACAATTTAATCGAGTTGGAGAATGAGTATGAGACTATTACTAGCGGTGCTCAATTCAGGCAAAACACGACCATTTTTACGGGTTACACACACCCAACTTCTCACATAGAAGCAATTCAACCGTTAGGTTAAATTGAATTTCTAGTCAATAGTTTCTCGAGTAGTCATTCTCTTTTTAGAAGAAAGTGACTTCCTAAATTTACCTATCGAAGAGTACCATATATGAATTTTGCTTGGTTCACTAATACTTGGCTTAATGTGACTCAATCATCATGTTTTTATGAAGGTAAATCTAGATGATATATTTTACTCATGATCCTAATAGAGACGTGTTGAATGTTTAGACAAGAGTAAACAAAATGTTTTAATCTTTTGTTTATGATTTACCGGTTGTTTGGTTTTAATGGCATATTACTTGATTTAATAAATGTGCTTGATTGAAGAATGCTCCTTAGCATATCTTGTGAAATGAATCTCATTAAGATTATTTATCTTAAATGAGTTTATGATCTTCAAATGATATTAAAACAAGACACTTATATATTCTTAAACAAATATTATTTTCTATGATTTTTGCCAATGTTATATATCATAATTTAACTAGTATTTGAAAAAAAATGAATTTTACTTGTTTATGCATTTTGACAAGTTATTTTTCAATTCTAATAACTTATATTATTTCAAAAAGGAATGTGTAGAGCATTATCTTGTAACACAACCATTCATGCTACAAGGAAAATGAAATACATAGAATATATAGTGTGTATTATTCTTAAATATGTATTTTAGTTTGGAGTGATGATTTTAAGTAGTGTGAGCAAAGTTTACATATGTTGTTATTTTGCTCATGTTTGGTTTTTCGGAGATGACACATTTATCCATTGTACTACAATGTAAATTTCTTGAATATTTCGGATGAAACATCCAAGTTGTCAATCCTACTTCAATGTATATTTTATGAATGTGTTTGCTAAATATTTGGAACACAACTATTGAACAAGTAGACTCAATATGACATCATATTCACAAGTGTGAGTTATGATCCGATGCATATTTTTATCGTCTTGGAAAAGGATTTTGTTATTTTCATATCAATCGAGTGTGATTGAGTATGTAGATTCAAGACTATATCCTTTGTTGTAATTTGATATAATCTTGAAACTAAACAAATAACAATCCAATTTCTTGTCCACACTCAAAAATATATCAATTAGATTTGATAAATATATCAACCATAATTTGAATAATGAATTGATATAATATCAAGATCTTTCTTGACCCTCACGAACACTTATTTAAAATAGATAGACATTTTGATAGTGTGTTCCATTAATCCTAAGATTATTTATGAGTGAGGTTAGTGAATGATTGAAAGTTGACTTATTTCTTCATGATTATTATATGTTGTGTTTATGTGAAAGACTATTCATTGTTACGTATAATGAACACACTTAGATTTTGAAAATACTTTTTCTTTTATATAACTACTAATGTTTTAAAACAATCCAATTTCTATTATTTAAACAACCTAAGGTAAAACAAGGTAATTTGTTAAAAATATTTAAGTGTGTTATTGAGAATAGATTAAATTGTTTGAAATATTTAGGTGACTAAATTTAACTCATTTACAAGATGTTTGAGTAATATTAAGCCATCTATACCTATATGCAATGCAAGCATAATATAGCAATCCTAACGCAAGAAATCTAGCGTAAGATCTAGTTAAGAATAAACCGGAAAACTAGCTATAAACTAATAGGGCACATATGCTTAGATATACAATTAGCTAACTTCAAATAGCAACGATTATCTAATATATTCTATAAACAAAATATAATCACAAAGAAGTTCACATAACACATAAAACACTTGTCGTCGTTTTGTGTATTATATACACCAATGTTTACTTAGCTCGATTTTATTTTAAAATAAAATAGTTTCCTTCCCAATCTATAATTTAATTAAGATCAATATTTTGAAAACATAAATACTTAATTTTTCAAAAGTATATCAACTAGGAATGCCCGACTTGAAGGAAAAGGTAAAACATAAGTTTTACGTTAAAACGAGACACAAATGTTTGACCACCGTGTAGTATTTTGCCTTTCTGACAAATTTAACTTTGAAATGATTATTTTTAAGTATTTTTAAATGAAAGTAGACTCAATTACCTTTAAAACGCCTGGTGGCACGACTTCTACGGACTTACGGTTAATTTTATATGATTTTTCAAAGTTTCTGAAAAACTGTCGAACAGACAGGCGGACCCCTTAAATATTTAAGGGGGCCGCCCAATTTAAAGGGGCCGCCCAGAAAATTAAGGGGGCCGCCCATCTGGTACTCAAAAATGCATTTTTTGTGAAAAAATATTTTCTAACTTTGCGGAAATGTGTGAAACTTTCTGAGTTTAATACCGAACATATAACACCTATTTTAAGCATAATTTTATTCCGAGCTAGTATAATTAGTGTATATAACATCAAAACTAATACAAGTTAATCAGCAAAACACTTTCATATTTAATCCTCCTTAATAGGTAATTTGATACATGGATTGTACTCAATTTTTAAAACCATTTGTTTTGAAAATTTGAGCGACGTGGCTCTTGATACCAATTGTGGAAAACTAGAAGGGGGGGGGGTTGAATAGTTTTACATCTTTTTAATTTGTTCAAAGTTCATTCGAAAAACCTTCAATTAGAGTTTAGTATGAAAACAACATATAATCAATATGATCAATTATATATGTATGCTTTTAAATTTATTTTCAAAACTTAGTTTTATGAATGGAGTTTTCGTTGATCTTTATGTGAATATGTTTTCCTTTTAAAATCTTAAAACGTTTTGTATCAAATTATCGATTAAGTTAA
>LBNU01018368.1:79340-95949 GCA_014162995.1 Artemisia annua | reverse complement strand
TTGTAGAAATTATCACAAGGGCTAAGTTGTAAACTGCTGAAATTGGGGGACCTGTGTTGGCAAGTTTCCAAGATGTCAAAGGGACTATTCTTGCTCATACTTATAATAACCAAAGGACTATAATTGCCTTTTTCCAATTTTAAACCTTCAGGGACCATTTTTGGCAATCTCGCAAAGTTCAGGGACCAAAACTTGTAATTTCTTCAAACTTTTCACCCAGGGACCAATTATGACAACTTGTGAATTTCCAAGGACCTTTTGTGAATATTCTCCAAAATTTACACCCAGGACTATTTCTGCCAAAATTTAAAGTTGAGGGACCAAACTTGTAAATTTTTTGAAACTTTTTACCCAAGGACTATTTTTGATAACTTTTTGATTTTTAAAGGACTTGGGTTGACTTTTCTTCCAAAACAAATGCTCAGGGACTGATTTTTGACAAGTTTTGAAAGTTGAGGACTGAAACTGCCAATTATGCAAACTCTGTTCGTTTTTCTTTGTTTCAAACATTTTGCATCTGAAACTATAAAACCACACTTTTGGAATATTTTCACTATTTTGATTGCATTATTGGGTGTTTGTATGTTTGGCAGTTCAAATTATGACAAAAATGATGGAGTATTTTATACACTCATCAATACATAATACACAAGGTAACAAGTTAAGCCAAAACAAGACATACACTATAATAGTTGTGACAGACTACAGCAACACCATACAAGGGTGGGGGGAATCACCAGAGTGAGCTTTTGGTAGACACAACCATATGAAGGTGTAGCTTGACAAAAGTACATAAATTACATAAAACATACAAAGAAGATAAAACTAAGCATCCTTAAAGGAGCCAGACCTAAACCTAACAGATCTAAAGTCGAAACCCAAGGCAGCATCAAGCCATCGAAGACGGACCACAACAGATCTGAGCAGAGGAGACCGGAAGGCAACTGATCTGAGCAGAACAGCGGTGGCGGCGGCGAACGGCGGCTGCTGGGAGATGACAGATCTGTGGGTAAGGACTTTTATTGAAGGAAGGAGAAAGTACAAAAGGGTGGGATAAAGAGGTCCGGACGGCCGACCGAAACCGACCGCCGGATTTATTTAGAGAGAGATGGTGGAGTTAGGTTGGAGTGTTGTGATTTATTTTTTAGAGAGAAGGTGGATGATATTTTTTAGAGAGAGAGACAAAATTTGTTGCAAAAACACAAATACGCAAGAAATACACCGAGACAAAATTTGTTGCAAAAACGACATTAATATTCCATTTTTTGCAAAACAGCCACCGAGAGCTAACTTCCGTTATTTTCCTCGTTAAATGCCACATCACTGAGGGTAATATTGTCATTTCACTGTTCATACTTATTAAATTGCCGTCAAACAACTTGCGATATCAATGTAATATGACCAAATGGCTAAATTGCAAAGTAAATTCTGATGTTTACACCCATAAACCCCCCATACAACCCAGCTTCTAAACCACGACTAGACAACCAAAAAAAGAAATCACGGTAGTTCAAAATGAAATCATCACCACCACATGCACCAAACACCGCAATAATCACTACCACCATAACTACAACCACCACCGCCAACAATAACCACCAAGAAACATCAACTTTGATTAACACCACGAAAAAAAACTCCCACAACAACGTCCATGTCCACGTTGTCAATCACAAGACACAAAATTCTTTTACTACAACAACTACACCACTTCACAACCTCGTCACTTTTGTAAAAGTTGTCGTAGACACTGGACTAATGGTGGCCTTCTCCATAACATCCCTGTTGGGGGTGGTACTCATAAAAAATGTTAAAAGACAAAAACTCATCAACCCCACCACTTTGGGTTATGTTACCATTTCTGCTCCGATGGAGTATCAGAGCCTGGTGCCGCCTCTACCTGTGGATGCTATCGGAAATGTGATGGGTCCGTTTGAAGGAAATGGGTTTATGTCGCTCTTAGAGGATGCTAGGTTTGAGGATGGTGTTTGGTTTTTTTGAGGCAGTTAATGTAGTGTCTTAGCTTAATGTATGTCTTTTGATTGTAGTTGTTTATGTACCCTATCTTTTGGTGAATGGTTATATGTATGGTTGTAAATTTAACTGATAGTTTGGTCACTTGTTATCTTTTCGCAGTAATTACCCAAAATTGCGTAAATTGACAATCAATGTTTGACTTTTACACATGAATCATGAATGTAAAGGCACAAAATTACCCAAAAATGGCCCAAATTGACAATCATGTTTGACTTTTGCACATGAATATACATGAACAAAATTACCCAAATTGACATTTCTGTTTGACTTTTGCAAATGAATGTACATGCTAACAATTACCCAAAATTGACTAATTTGTTGGCTTCCATTAGATTAGAGAAAAGGTTATGCAAGCATTTACCCTAGTAAATTATTACACAGCCAGTAGATAAAGTTTAGAACAACTAGATATTATAATCTTTCACTACAACACCATAGCAGAAGTATAATAGTTTATTGAAGTAAACATGAAAGCATAACCATTATTCAGCATCATCATTTGTTTTCTTGTCTCCCATCAGTCTTCTCCTCTTGATTGATCTTCCTTGGTCTTCAAAATTTTCGTCTGCAACCACTCCATCTTGCCCAACTCCATTTTTTGCAAGCACTTCACCTGGCTCATCTCCTTGTTTAGCAACCACTTTAACTGTAATCATATCTCCATCAACAGCTGAGATAAATCCCTTATGTCCAACTACTTCAGCACACAGATCATCTGGAATCACAGCCCAATCACACATTAATTGTTCACCATCATCACCATCAACATCCTCTGTTGCAAACATTTCTTCAGGAACGACCTCAAGTGGAACCACACTGAAATACATCTCTGTTACTTCTTCAGCTGCAACTACGTCATCAAGTTCATCCAATTGATCAATTTCAGCAAACACGTCACTAATCTCTTCAGGCTCTTCAAGTTCATCAACTAAATGGTATGGATCATCTTGCCATTCAACATTTATTCCTTGATCCACCTCTTCATCACTAATCCAAGTGTGAAGATCCCATTCCTTTCCACTAATGGTAACACCATCATCTGTGTTATAATCCGCATCTTCAAAATCCAGCAGATGTGTATACTCTAAGGAATCCTCACTTGAATTCTCCACCCCAAACTCTTGGTTAATCTGTTCCAATAACCTCCTGAATTGAAACTCATTAGCCTCTTTGTATGATTTGCAACCATTTTTTCTACACAAAATGTTGGTGGGAACTCATTGTCAGAATCAGTATCATAAACAGGTCCAGCCTTCCCATGTTGGCATGTCTTATGCCACTCTAACAATGGTAATTTGCCATTGTTTCCAGTCTCACCATCAAGATCTTTTCCAACGGCATCATTAACATCATGATCCACAATTTGTTTTATCACCACATCCTTACCCTTACTCATCATTCGCTCCATCATCTGCCACTCTACCAATGAAACACTGGTTTCAATATATAACTCCAACTCTCTAAATCTAGGAACATACTCCTCAAGTCTGCTCGCATCTTTGTCAAAAATTAGTGGTAGCAAACCATCATCCAATGACTCCCCAGGTATCCTAAAGTGAGTAAATACAAGGGTACGATCAGTTTAACCCAAATCCTGTAACATTTCACCCAAATAAGTCCATGGATAAAATGTCACAGTGAACTCCGTCAAACCAATCTGTATCTCCAAAAAGATATCTTCTTCCTCATGGTGAGGTAAATTCACCGTTGAGATGGATTTTCAAAGTAAACATGGTTTCATTCAAATCTGTGCAACACATAAAACATCAATGGGTAACTAACTTCAAAAACAGTAACAAGTTTAAATGGAAACACGAAAATGGAACGAAGTATGCTTACCATAAAGGATTCCTAAATCAGGGATCGGGGTACTGCGTGCGCGATTTTACCAAAACTTAACCATTCTCAAGATCTTTACTTGTGAAATTAATGTTCATGGAAGAAATTGAAATACAAATATAAACTATTGCTTTAAAGGACTAAATTTGTAAAGCAAAACACGGGTAACTGAGCTGATTGGTGGAAAAGGGAGTGAAATAACAATATTACCCTCAGTGACGTGGCATTTAACGAGGAAAATAATGAAAGTTAGCTCTCGGTGGCTGTTTTGCAAAAATAAAAAAAAAATAAAAAAAAATAGAACATTAATGTCGTTTTTGCAACAAATTTTGTCTCGGTGTATTCCTTGCGCATTTGGGCTACTTTAAGGACCATTTTTGCAATATAACCCAATAATTTATAAAACTAGACGTTGTGACGGCGGGTACCCTGTAATTAGAATTTGGTCTAATTGTCTATAAAATCATCGAACTTGCAACCTTTTTCTTTTGTCGGCAATCAACTTTTAATTTTTCTAATCAGGCTTGACACAATATGAAGGGGGATTGACCACCATTTTATCCGTCACGTCAGCTTTCTCTCTCGGCGACCTACAGGCGAATGGTTACCACAGTAAGGGCGACTTTCATTTTTTTTTATTATTTTATTTTTTTCAACTAACAAATTTTAATTTCATTACATGTTTTATTTATTATCTTTTTTCTTTTCCTTCTTTTATAAAATGCTTTACAAATAATATCTAAAAAAATTACAAAACTAAAAAAGAATAAATAATAATAATAAAAAGATAAAATAATAATAATAATAATAATAATAATAATAATAATAATAATAATAATAATAATAATAATAATAATAATAATAATAATAATAATAATAATAATAATAATAATAATAATAATAATAATAATAATAATAATAATAATAATAAACACTTTAGAACAATTACACATGATTTAATATATCATCACACAAAAATTAGAAGATAACATGAAAATATACCAATAACATTAAACTCCACAATATCATAAACATGCATACCAATATTGTAATATGGGTAATTTGTCACACCCTGAATTTACCTGTTATATGGCAGCGAAATTGAATACCTGGGTGTAACGATAATGGCATCTCATACAAGGTTATATTGAACGACCTAAAGTGTCGTTTTGAAAATACATCGTTTGATCATTAAAACATTCAGAGTTTACAAAATAGGTCCTATAATGGTGTTACAAGTTCATGAAAACTAGTTCAACTTGATCAAACGTTACATAAGTGCATAAAATGAAAGGTGAGACGCGTCGACTCCTCGACTCCATGATGGTTCATATGCAAGTCACATGTTGTTATCTTAGTAACCTGAAAATACATTGCTAAAACGGTCAACAATAATGTTGGTGAGAAATCATAGGTTTATGAAAATGAATGTTATACGGCAACCTTAAGTATAAGTGAATGACGAACTGTCACATAATTGATAAAAGTGTACATTATCTCTTAAGCTCATGACCCCGAAGCTAGACTGTAGGTAATGCCCCTCCAGAGTGTTTTGCCAGACACTCTAACAATGATCAAATGAAATGCATCCGTTTGACTGTTGGTAACCCCAACACGGATGGAGGCGTCACCCTCAATAGATCTATCCACTCACTCTCGCTTAAATACAATTAACGGTTCATGATAATAGGGGACTTAAAACATGGCAATGTGGTAACTTAAGTAATGTATATGGATTTGATACTTAGGCTCGTATGAAAAATGGTGCAATGTATTCTCCCCCGTGGGATTTGAAAACAATAAAAATGTAAACGGGGCTATGAAAACTCACCTCAAATGATGGTACAATATGTAGTGAATGAACTGAAATGATGTGGTGCAACTCCTAGCCGCAACCTAAAATGAATGTATGTAATCTAATTTAGATTATGAAATGAATTCATGTATGCACTTGCACTTATAATCTATACCACTCGTATTGTCTCAAAATATGTATAATCGTCGAAAATATAATTTATACTATCGTATTAAGTCATAATGTATTTCACATGTTCATATAGTGTAATAATGTTGTACGATAGTTATTTGGTGATAAATAGTGAAAATATAAGTTTTCGTCGTAAATATTACACTTAGGAATTTCTAAAATACGGCTAAAAATGGCCTCGGAAAACTAGTTGTAAATCAGTGAATATTGAGAGTTAGGAAACAAAATTGGTATTTCTGGAAAGCTTAGCACCAAGCCTAAATATGTTCAGTAGTGAAGTTCTGCTCAATGTGCCCAGATTTTAAGATAAATGGTCAAAAAGTATGGTGTTTTAGGCCAAAACTGCCATTTCTGGGCAGTTTTTGTGAATGTTTGGATGACTGTAGATTACTCATTTTAAGTCCAAATGACAAACGGCTTTTTGATTTGAAAACTAGGCCAGGTGCTCTAACTTTTGTTCCTTGGAGTCCCAACTCCAGAACTGAGTCATTTGACAGGAAAATGGCTCCCAACATGGGTGTTTGTAGATTTTCTGGGTAGACTGAGAAAAATTTCCGAGTAAAAGTGCTGGTAGAATTTTAGTGAACTTATATTCTTTGAAAAATCGTAACTTATTCGTTATAAGGCCGTTTCTCGAGTTCTTTATATCCCCAAAAAGGTAAAAAGGTGAACTAACATATTTTCAATAGTTTGGTATGTTTTGACAAGGTCTAAGGCTCGTTTTTGGTCAATGAATTTCATACATCAGCAACATTTTTCCAGAAAAATATATATATATAGTGGTAACTTGTTTTTGGCATAACTTTTTCGTCGTAAGTCCGTTTTTAATGGTTCAAGCGGCCATGTTTTCGTCTTTGAATGTATTTTCTGAATCTTTAAGCCAAAATTTCCCAAAAACCCCTGGTCTTTCCACGTTTTGCAAAAATGGATAGCAACTTTCTAATAGTGTCAAAAATGTGATTTTTCTAGTTAACTACTTATCCAAATCCATCCAATCAACCACCAAACCACTCTTAATCTACCATAAACCTTCTTAGGGTGTCATGGGTTCCCTAGCATCATTTTTTCATAGGTTCACTAGTAATTCATTTTATAGATAAAAATGATATAAAACATAAGTTTAGTGGTATAGATTTTTACATGCTTGTACATAGACAATAAAAGTACATAAACCTTGTAAGAAATTTGGTAGAACTTGTGAAAAATAAAATGGTAGACTTACTTGGATGGTTAGTAATTTTTAAGAGAAAATCCTACTAATCTATAGGCCTATATCTCAAAACCTTGTAATGGATGATATCTAGTTCTTGTAATAGAGATTGTCTTTGAAAAATTTTGTCTTCCCCTTGGTGATTGATGGTGAACGAGCACACAAAGGAAGAACAAGAGAAAGAATTTTTTTTTACTTTGATCTAAAATTACACCATGAACTATGTGAAAGATTTAGATGGAATGAGGTTTATGTTGGTGTGTTTTGGGGACTACAAGTGTCCCTAAGACACTAAGGGCCGGCCACCTATGAAGGGGTGGTTGTGGTGTCATCTTTTGTGCAACATTTTGTTTACGGGGTACCGTTTAGTGTATAGTTTTGTAGTTTTAGCGTTATCGGGTACCGGGTTAATTAGAAATAAATTCTAACGGGACAAAACGGGATATAACAAAGTTGTAAAAATTATAAAAATATAATTTTTGTAAACATTGGGTATTTTGATAGTTATTACTTGGTTGGTACAAATATTGTTATAAGTTAATATAAATGAAGGTTTAAAAAAAAATATAAAACCTTAAAATATAAAATAATTAACTTTTACAATTTTAATGGGAATATTACTAATATATAAAAATATTAGTGTCATAGTGGGAATTGTTTGGTGTATTGGTTAAAAACTATAATCATGTGTTATTATTTATTTGAAGATAAATAAATATATATATATAACTTGAAATTGTATATATTCTACGAGTGGGATAGAATGCAAATGATGTCGTGATGAAATGTAGACTAACCCTAGTCTATGAAATGTATATTGAATGATAATGTGACTTAACCTACCCGGTTTCGTCAAATGAATATCCGTAACCCTAGTTTACGTGAAATGATGAATTGTGAAATGATGAATAGTGATTCAAATAATGATATGAAAATGACCTGAAATTGCGAATTGTGACATTCTTCCCTCCTAACAGGAATCCAGTCCCTGGATTCAGTTCATGTTGGTCTCTGGAGTGATATTGGTGAAATGATGTAGATAATTGAGTCGCTTTTGGTCTTCCCGTACCCAAGTATACTCGGGACTTCTTCGGGAATTCCCGCGAATTTTCATGATAGAATTTGACTCTGTTTCATTGTATGACCTTACAGTCCATGATTTCTACTGGTTCTTCCACAAGGTTCAAGTTTGTCATTGAGTTGGATTTCTTCTATTGAAAGATGAGTAATTCATCGAATAATCACTTCTTGCTTGTTTCATGAATATGTGTTGGACTAGTGAATTGGGCTTTTTCCGATTTCGGTCCGTCAATAAGTGATTAGCACTTCGACCATAAAGTGCTCTCAAATGGTGTGATCCTTATGTTCATGTGATAACTATTGTTGTAAATGAATTCGGTTTTTTTTTTGGCAAATGGTTAGTCCAACAATTTCCAAAGTCAATCATACCTGATCTAAGCATATCTCCCTATGTTGGAATCATTCTCTCGTTCTGACCATTGGTCTGAAGGTGATAGGTGATGCTTATACCTAATTGGGATTCCAAAGAAAACCTTAAAATGATTGCCGAATAGGTATCGTGAATGTTATGAATTAAGTCTTCCTCCACCTAAGGTGCTTAGTCTCCATTACTAAGATATTTCCATGTTCTATGTCATCAATTACAAAACCATCATATGTATAAATGATGTAGCATAGTGATTGATTTTCAAAGTTTGTTTCGAGATTGAGTGTTTTGTTCATAATCTGTATCCGAATAAATGAATTTAAAACTTTAAGTAGACGACTTTCTGAGAAATAATTTCTTACGAGATGTATGATTTATATAATTGTAGTTTGGAGGGAATTCATTGAAAAGTGTAGGCATTAAAAATGATGAAATAGTCGGATGGATATGTCTACATGTATGCGTTGATGTCTAACATCTAATTTGGATAATGCCTATTGGTGAGATCATGTTCACTTGAAAGTTCTATAGTCCGGTTTAGAAGGCTGGATTCATCTTTATAGTGTTGCTTAGTGAGCATTCGTATCGAAACGAATCTTGTAATTCGGATAGGCTAGTACTTTCGAGATGATAGAATCTTGACAACTAGGTCAGTGATAATTGTGATATCTTATGATTCCTGTTGAGTTCCGAATGATCTTAATGTGTCAAGGAATTCTTCTCAAAGATGGCATGTAAAGTCTTTCTAGAAAAGTCATTGGTAATATCCACATATGAATTTAATGAGTAGTGACACTAGAGAATGGTAAATGATGGTGATAGTGAGAATGTAAGGTAGCCTGTTGAGACTCGAATGTCTCAGTGTCATAACTGATTGTCTCCTCTGAATTGGTCTCATGTGAAGTTACAGTGGAAGTCATTGCCCGATGACGGTGAATACTCCAATAATATCGAGGTATAGTTGGCATAGGTTCATTGGTAGATGGAAAAAAATCCTACATGTCTAAGTCTGAAGAATTATTGATAAGGTAGGTGAATGAGAACACGGCTCAATGGTAATTGTGACTTAGTGAGACTGTGATGAATGAGGGTACCATGATGTAAGTGTACTGTGTATATATGTGTATGTTCATGAGATGTTGTACTTATGCATTCATATGAATTTTGGCATTTCAGAAATTTTGTAAGACTCGACCCGAACATAATCCTAACATAACTGCTCAAAGTATTAAAAAATTCACCTTTGAGTCAGACATAGGTGATCAGTCCATGTCCCACTGTCCCTGGTCGAATATAGGTGATCAGTCCATATCCTACCGAGGTTTAATGAATTTTGCAATACTTAGCTCAGCTATACTCGTAATATGTCCAAGACTCCTTGAGAAAATGTTTAGACAGCAAAGGCGATGTCAAACCACTCAGTTGCAAGTCCCGCCCATACAAGACTTGTAACCTATGTTTTCACACTCCATTGCACAACCGATGTAAAATGAATGAAAGTGACCCGTGTAATGTAGTGTAGGTGATCGCACACCCAAGTGATGCCATGAATGTAGGTGATCCATTCCTAAGTGATGTAGGCAACAAAGTACCCAAGTAATGTAGTGTATCTCTATACCCATGAAATATAGGTGGTTACGCACCCATGTAATGTAGGTATCATGCCATACCCGAGCAATGTAGGTATCTCTATACCTATGAAATGTAGGTGGTTACGCACCCATGTAGAAATAAATTCTAACGGGACAAAAAGGGATATAACAAAGTTGTAAAAATTATAAAAATATAATTTTTGTAAACATTGGGTATTTTGATAGTTATTACTTGGTTGGTACAAATATTGTTATAAGTTAATATAAATGAAGGTTTAAAAAAAATATAAAACCTTAAAATATAAAATAATTAACTTTTACAATTTTAGTGGGAATATTACTAATATATAAAAATATTAGTGTCATAGTGGGAATTGTTTGGTGTATTGGTTAAAAACTATAATCATGTGTTATTATTTATTTGAAGATAAATATATATATATAACTTGAAATTGTATATATTCTACGAGTGGGATAGAGTGCAAATGATGTCGTGATGAAATGTAGACTAACCCTAGTCTATGAAATGTATATTGAATGATAATGTGACTTAACCTACCCGGTTTCGTCAAATGAATATCCGTAAACCTAGTTTACGTGAAATGATGAATTGTGAAATGATGAATAGTGATTCAAATAATGATATGAAAATGACCTGAAATTGCGAATTATGACATAATTGTTTTATCCCGTCCAACAATGGGTAGAAGTGCGGTGGTGAAGGCAAGTACACGCATGTATGAAGTTATGAACCACTATGGTTGCCATACGACGATATATAAGTTCGTGGTGGATATGACTTTGGCATAGGTGGAGTGATACCTGTCGGTGATTCAAGATAGTAAAATTAAGGTGGTGGAAGAACGTGGTGAGCTAATTCTACCTGTGATGGTTGAACGTGTCGATGGGCAGAGATGGTAACAAGTGCATAATGAACTTGTGAAGTCATTTGCAGTTGATGCGGCTCTAGTGAAATAAGGAGTTTTAAGTGGATTTTCAACTCGGGAACTGGCATAGACTAAAAAAGAGATAACCAAATTGGACCCGTGGATTCATACGAATATCAGGAACAATTATTCCAATTATCGTTGATTCAACGAATACCAATAATCAGAGGGTTTTCTACTTAAAATTAAGAAATGAGAGAAAATTGAAATTTCATATATCTTGGAACCGATCGGCTAGGATTACAATACACTTATTAAATAGACCTTATAAATTAGAAATGGGCCGAAAAGACAAACGGGTTGAGCACTAGCCTACAAACAAAGCCCAACAAAACTAGGAAAAAAACATAAAAATACAAATAACTTATAAAATATAGCCTTTTTTAGGCCCGAAATTTTTGTAAACTAACAAAGTCATTTACCACGATGTTCTCCTCATTCCAAGCTTCGGTTAACTGGTCATGCGCTTGAAATAGAGCCCCGTAGCCCAAGTTATACTGATTTTAGTGAGGTCCCTTTTCTCACACGATCTTGGGCCTCTAGATACATAATGGCCCGTTCATCAACGCTTGAGCCCACATCAGGGAACACATAATGCATACATAGGCCGGGTCTAAAGTAGATTTTCAATTGGGAACCCAGGTCCATATAAAGGGAAGTTCATAAAGAAAACATACAAATTGATAAACCGGTTGATGTCCATGTTATGTAACTTATCCTCTGTTCGTTTAGAAATTTAATTGCTTAGATATTTTGTGTTAGGTAGACACGCAGTAAATATGAAACTAATGCTAATCATAAAAGAGAAAAAAAAAAAAGAAAAAAAAAGAAGGTACCATCACCATCACATGCTTAATTTCGTCCGAATTACACCACTTATGAACCACTTCTAGTAATGCTTAAGAACTTAGGGCGTCTACTATAGTGAGTTTATGAAATGGTCTAAAAATGATGAAAAGGTTTATGTTTTATTTTAATAATAGTGGACACTCATGCATGTCTATGTGATGTGAAGAGATCCTAGTTTTTGAACCTCTATATAAATCAAATACATTTAATGCATATGTTACATAAGACATTTTATAATGTTGTAAAGCTTTATATTATAGTAAATGTAGGTTTATAATATCAGAAGGTCTAAAGATTATAGATGTAACATTTTATAAATCTTTCTAAAAAGTTTACCATAACGAATACTCTTAGGTTAAAGACCAAGGCAAATGCATTCTCACCTTACACCTTAGCTTTCTCTCTCCTCTCACTTCCCCACACTCTCACTCACTTATTTATGGACATGGTCACCTTATGGTCACCATAACTCTCATTTTTTTAAATACTTACGAAATTAAAAACCATAACCGTACAAATATAAAACGTAAACGTACGAAATTAAAACGTAAACGTACGAAAACGAAACATTACATAAATTTCGATTAATAAAAATAGTACATAAAACAATACATAGCTAAATAAAAAGGTAAACGTACGAAACTAAAACATAAATCTAGAGGACTTGTTCAACATAGATTAATCTTTTTCATAATCAGATTCCATCGCCCCAAATTCTGACCTGAATAACTCATCTTTGGCTTCTTCTTGCCTAATTCTCTCTTCCCACTATTTCTGAACCTTTGCTTCTTCTTCTAACGTTTCTTTGAATGCCTCTTCATCTAGCATAAGTTGATGTAGCTATTTCTCAGTAAATCCATGCTCATCAACTGATTCCTATGCGGGTGGAAATGAAGAAATGGGAGATGTGGGTTGGTGCGTACGTTGTTGTGATGACGAACCACCCATAGTGTTTTCATTATGCATCAAACGGATCTTGTGACTTATATTATCTCGTATTTGTGAGGCACATCCCCCCAACGTTCTCTTAATCTCGTTATTTTTCTAGGCTTCATCGTCCGAAATTTTTTTAATGATAGCACGTCTTTTCGGCGAAATGTCTTTGCATTTCGTGTATTGTTTTCTCAAATCTTCTTTTTTCTCCATTGATTGTTCAAACTGCTTGATAACGGCGACAATAGCTTCCTGACAAGCCTTATCGTATACCTCACATTGTTTCTGAACATACGTTTGAATTTCTTCGACGGAATGAGGGAGAGAACAAGCCATTAAATTACAAGTTAAACGAGTATAAAATATTGAATATAGGGATATTTTTTGAATGAGAGTTAAAATAGTGAGTTTGTGTTTAAAAAATGACGAATTAATGGGTATTTATAGTTGAAAATTAAAAGGAATGAGATATATGTTGTTTGAATAAAATATGAGAAGTTGTGTATAAAAATGGCAAAGTTTTGGGGTATTTATAGTTGAAAAATGAGGTGGGGGATACATATATACAATGGATACAATTTTTTGGGGCCCACTTTTATTCGAAATAAACTAGGTGACTTGGTCGGTTAGACAGTGGGTTAACTAAGTTAATATGGGGTGATTTGGTTGTTTTACCCCCTTGCCCGACAGCCTTAGAATAAAACTACAATTAAAGCTACAATCTTCATAAGCTTTAGGCTATGCACAGTGGGATGGATACAATCGGTCAAGAAGAAGTGGTGACCGATATTGAAATCGGTTGACCCCAATGTGGGGATTTGGTCAAATGTCGGTCGAGCAACAAAAAAAAAAAAAAAAAAAAAAAAACTATCGGTCTAATTTTTGACCGATTTTCACAAAACACAAACAAACAAAAAGGCACAACTTGGTGATTTTTTCTTGTTCTTTTGAGGAGAATGATCATGGTTCTTGTTCTGGTTTGCCATGCATGGTGTTGTGTTTGAGTGGAGTTGAAGTTGTTGTGTTGTTGTTTAATGTTTTTGACTGTGGCATATATGTTCTGGTTTGCCATGGTGTTGTATTTGAGTGGTTTGCCATGGTGCTGTATTTGATCATGAGTCTTTAGTGTCTTGTCTGGAAAATGATATATGACATAATTTGAATACTTTATCATATCAAGATTGCAACTTGATCGACCATCACAAATTCACAAGTTGAAATCGCTATAATAATAACTGGTACCAAATATTAAAGTGAAAACGAAATGGATCTAATCATACCGAGTCAAAATAGCAACTTGATCGACCATCACCAATTCACAAGGTCAAATCGCTATAACCATAACTTGTACCAATTATTAGATTGAAAACGAAATGGATCTAATCATACGGACCCAAACTAGCAACTAGATCGACTTGGTGTTCCCACCGATTTACACTTTTTGGAGCAAGTAGATCGACCATCACAAATTCACAAGTTCAAATCGCTATAACCATAACTTGTACCAAATATTAAATTGAAACGAAATGGATCTAGATCAATTGATCATAATTCTTTTGAGTTATAAACAATAAAACTGAGTATGACTAACACATGGGTTATCTACTTTTTATAAGATAAGAATAAATTAAACTAGTTATTACTAATAAATAATCCAGCATATATAGTTGGGGGCATAAATGACAATATAATCACGGGGAAAAAACATCCACATAACAAGACAATACTACACTCGTTTATCTTCACGGGTGCCATAATCGCCTTTTCTGTATGGGTTGTAAAGTACAAATATTTAAATGCTAAACATCAAGAATATTATAGTGTAACAGCAAACTTAATCATATTCTATATGTTTTAGTGGGTATAGACGAGTACTCGAACATAGCGTTAGAAATTTAAACGGCAAATTATCATCAAGAATATTATATTGTAACAGCAAACTTAATCATTTTCTATATGTTTTAGTGGGTATAGACGAGTACTCGAACATAACGTTAGAAATTTAAACGGCAAATTATTATAGTTATGAAATTCTGATCAAGTGTTTCGTGCATTAAATTGATGAATATCATTTATTAAGTCCAATGGTAAATTAATAATTTCACGGTTCAGAGATTTCAAACAAATATGTTTTCTCTTTTATATATTAACCAAAGAAATATGCCTAACAACACACTAATATCTAAAGTTTTTAATACTTTATATGGTATACAAGTACGCGATTAATCTACAATAAAACTATAAGCGCAATGGTTTGAAAGTTCGTTTTGCTCTTTGAATGTTAGATGACATGATGCTTAATTTGGAATATAATTTATGACCCTTAATTATAACTTGATATGGTTATCTGTCAAATATATGTTACACGTTAATTATGTTTATGAATTAATACAATAAATGAGATTAATGTGATGAAAGAGTTATTTAAAGTATTTACAAACATACCAAGCATATGGAGTATCGGATAATTTTGCCAACTCAGTAATTAGTTTACCTTTTATACCATCACCAATCACAGTATAAAAGGGAATCATACAAATAACCTTTTAAGCAAAACATCCACCAAAGCACCCACAACTCATATATGACAATGGGCTCAAGGCTATTGGTTCTATGGCTAGCCATAGTTATGGTGCTTGTAGGTTTGTCGAAAGGAGACCTTGACAAAGACAAACAACAGTGTGGACAAAAGCTCCTCGAGTTAGCCACTTGCCTTCCTTATGTGAGTGGTCAAGCCAAGGGTCCGCCAACCCCGGGTTGTTGTGATGCGCTGAAGCCAGTTTTGCAAACGAGCAAGGTTTGTTTATGCATCTTGGTTAAGGACCGCGATGATCCCAATCTCGGGATCAAGATCGATGCTAACCTCGCATTGGGCTTACCTGATTCGTGTCATTTGCCAGCTAATATCACTGAATGTCCTAGTAAGTAGTATTATATCATACCATGATCGTCATTTTCTTTTCAGCTACTAAATTTATTAGAATGTATGATTTATACCAAAGGCTTTGCGCAGTGGTATGCAAATGGTCTATGAAACTATGTATATTTGTTTTCTTATATGTTTGTTTTTGAAAGATCTGACTCACAACAACGACATTTACTTAAGTTTTACCCATATTTGATGTTTTCAGAGCTTTTGAACTTGTCACCCAAGTCTCCAGAAGCTAAAATTTTTGAAGATTATAAAAGCAACACAACCGCGGCTTCGTCAGGTAACATCTATTTATTTTATTTATGAAAATTTATATATTGGAGACTAGCTATGTTAAATTACTTATTCGGTTTCATAAAGCACGATATTTTTTTCCTCAAACCTTGGCTAAATAAAGCTTTCATTTGGTATCTTCTAAAGCTAAGAGTAACATATCAGCGTCCAAGTGGACTTTTTGAGTTTCTAACAATTGCGCTCGTTTTATTTGATTATGTATACTCACTAATTAACCATGTTTTTTTATTCTCAACAATACTTCAAGTATATAAAAATGATAAAATCAATGTAATTGCATTATTCTTGGATCATATAAAATTAGATCACTGATATTTGATGATGATATTTTTTACTAACTGAAAAAGGTATAAACTTAAGTTATATCTATGTGTTTTTATGGGAATGATAGATAATTGTCAACCAATGCATCAACTTTTTTGCACGAGTTACTTAGATTGATAGTAATTTTCACATCAGCGGCAACTCAGCAATGCTCGTAGAGACACCACAATCACAACAAAAAGCATACCCTAAAAAATGTATTAAAACAAAAAAAACAC
>LBNU01018368.1:63595-78952 GCA_014162995.1 Artemisia annua | reverse complement strand
GGGTAAAGTTTCGTTTTTAGTTTTAGTAATTTTCCCCACCATATTTATCATTTCTACTTGTAATTCTTTATCACTGAATGGTTTTGGGTATATGATGTCGAGTATTTGAATTTGTGATCTAGTGTTAAGAATAAGATGTAGTTGGTATGTATGCCACAATTATGCATGTATGGTTGGTTAGATGTGTACGTATATTATCCAATAATTATGATTGAAATGAATTTATGTGTTATCGTCGTTAAAATATGACAAGTAACAAAGTTTAGTTGCAATAGCACTCAACCCATCTTCCGTAAACGTAATAAGAGGAACATTATGGAATTTAACTCAAACATGAACATTAGACAAGTTCTCTTTTGATAATTTCGCATTACCACTTTTTTAGAATTAATGTCATAATTACGAGTTAACCATGAATCATTTTTAATCATTACATACATCCCGTCCTTAGAAGACCATATAATTTACTCATTCTTCTAACAAGACCATATAATTTACTCCAAGTGTTCTTAATATAATTTTCCACAATCGGATATGCCACTCTTTTCCTCTAGAAATACCCATAAACAGAATTGCTAAATTGTTCATTAACTTCAAGAACTGACTTTAATAAAATATCGACATCAACCCCATTACCAGCCGGGGCTACTGAGGTACGAAAATTAACAGTTTTCTTACTTGGTTATCCATAAAGAAGATTTGCATATGAAACAGCCGCATTGATCAGTAGTACCATCCCCTTTATTCAATGGATGTACCAAAGGTATCTAACAAGCATGGAAACAATTCCATTGTATTAGCATGAACATCTGCATTTAAAGGTTTTAAAGGTACCCTATCAACTCATACTAACATAAGCTTACCTTCAAGCATTAGACATTCAATGTCATGAATCTTTGCAGCTAGAGAATTTATAGGTTAACATTTGGTTATTCGTTTCAAGTCATCAACGATTGTTGTTGGATCGATTTTGTTTCGGATCGTTTTGGAGAATCGGCCGCTTGTTTTGAATTAGACTAGTATCCCTGGCGTTTGGAATTCTGAATTTTGTTTAGAACAAGTGGATGAGTTCAAGTCACGGTGGAGATTGTTAGCAAAAGTAACTTAAACTTTAAGGGATGTTTGGTAAAGTTTGTTTTTAGTTTTAGTATGTTTCCTAATTTGAGTCGATTTAGAATTTGACAATTAGGTCATTAGTTATAATAAATAAGAATCACTGACATTATAAAACTTTGTTCATTTTGAATTAGAATTTTGTGTTTGTTACCTTTGAATTTGGTTTGGCAATTCAGAATAATGCTCTTGCTTTGTTTGTCAAGTTTGTTATTTGTTTCGTCTTTTAATTACTAGCAAGTTGGTTAAAAGCTTGATGAAGCAAGACGTGAAAGTGAATTTTAATAAACCTAATTTAAGGGTAGAAAAATGAGACGCACCTCAAAAGAATAAAACTTTAACAAAAGATAACTCATAAGACACGTAGTTTATTAATTGATCAAATATATGTTAGAATGAAAATAAAGACTATATTTATAGGAAAAGATAAATTGGAGTTTTCTTCTTCTAACAGGCTCCTAATTAAAGTGTAGAAAAAAAAATTGAAAATAGAGCCTATATTTTTAGTCAACAGCCATCAACCACCTGCAATTGTATCGAATTATTTTTGGGCTTATGAGATTATGTCATTTAGCTTTCGGCTTATGTTGAAACTTGTGAGATATTTCAAACACCATTTTTTTTATTTCACCATTTAGTACAACAATGTAATGCACAAAGAGCACATAGTACAACACTGTGATGCACTGAGTGTGGTGAAATAATAATAAAAAAAATGGTGTGCAAATCACCTCCTATAATATAAGCTTACTACAACATCCACCACTTTTAGCTGGGACTTTTTTAGTCTTTCGACGGGGACTTGTCCCCGCTAATACCTTTTGGCGGGGACATGTCCCCGCCGAAAGTGCCCCCGCCAAAACCTCTTCGCTAATTACTTTCGGCGGGGACATGTGGGCTTTTTAGCGGTGACGTGTGGGACCCACGCCGCCAGCTTGGACAATTTGGTCTGGTCAAACATTGCCAGCGTGGCAAACCTTTTAGTGGGGACAAGTCCCCGCCAAAAGTGAGTATTCATAAAAATGAATAAGCTTTTTAGCGGGGACATGTCCCCGCCGAAAGTGAGTATACTCCAAAAGGACTCAGGTTTTTGGCGGGGACATGTCCCCGCCAAAAGCGTCTGACCCATTTTGCAGCATATTGCTGCAAAATGGGTAATTTCCAGATTTTTTCTGGAATTATTCCGGAAAAAATCCAAACAATAACCTGTAACCTGTATATACTCAAATCCACTACAACATCGCCAAATCTCTAAACATAATATCATATATAAACAAAATGCTACAATATCGCCAAAACGGTTCAAAAACCGTGACCACATGATTATCCGCAAATGGTTCTACAAAAGTATACTTAGTCATCCGAAAATGGTCCAAAACTATACGTGTAATCCATTTAGCGGGAATCCTAACACATAATCTAAATAAACACATAATAATCCATCAATACCTCCATAAATTTGTCCATAACCACTACAAAACATATAAACCGACCCAAACAAGCCATACGCTACTCCTAAGTCTCCCGACTCCCCCCACTACTCCCACTCTCCTCCTGGGTACCTGAAGAGTGACCTTGTGAAGCCTCCTGTGATCCCGACGTCCCCGCCTGAGTCGATGTCCCCGCCTGAGTCGCTAGCTGCTGGGGGAAACCGGGCTGATTCCGCGCCCACTCCAAAATCCCATCAAGCAATGTCCTTTGGCTGGAGAGCTCCTGGGACTGCTTCTGAACAGTTTCCTGGAGCGAGGACGTGGAGGCTTGATCACGAGCTCGTGCGGCGCTGAGGGTCGTCTGATGACCACTGCGGGGTAAGACTGGACCTACGCCAGGAACGTGACCTCGCTGCTTGCCACCGATCACGTGGTGGATAATATCGAGGTCAGACATAGTCGTCCCCTCGGAGGTGCTCTCTGTTCGCATCCGTATCATCTGGTTCTGTTTAGTTACAAAAAAACAAGAAAAGTAATATATAAGTCGTGATTTATTATATTGCATTAATGTGGGTGAGTTTTTGGAAATAAATTATACTTACATATCTAGCCTCGGACACTGCAGACTCCCAGACGTCGCCTCTCATATGGTTGTGTCTGTAAAGCGCGATCAAGTCTCTACCATCCACGGAGTCGGTGGGTTCTCTCAACTGTTTATAAATAAAATCAATAACGACTCACCCAACACTATATAAATAAATGAAATGATTAAAAACTGTCTTACAAAGCTATCGCGTATAACAGCTAATGAATGCGACCCATGAAGACTAGCACTCGGATTCTTGAGCCGGTTCTGCCTGTTGGTCTCTGCTTTCTTCAAATTCTTCGGGTTTGACCAGTGATTCACCTGCTTATTATAAATAATAAACAAATATTATGTAAATGAATTATTATTATTATTATTATTATTATTATTATTATTATTATTATTATTATTATTATTATTATTATTATTATTATTATTATTATTATTATTATTATTATTTAATAATAATAATAATAATAATAATAATAATAATAATAATAATAATAATAATAATAATAATAATAATAATAATAATAATAATAATAATAATAATAATTCATTTAATAATAATAGTAATAATTAAAATAACAATAATAATAGTAGTAGTAGTAGTAGTAATAATAATAATAATAATAATAATAATAATAATAATAATAATAATAATAATAATAATAATAATAATAATAATAATAATAATAATAATAATAATAATAATAATAATAATAAAGTGTGGATCGAGAAATTTACATATTTGTCCCAATCGTCAGGCAGTATGTTATCCGGACGCTTTGCCTTGATCTCTTCCAGCTTCTCAACCCCACCTTGCTGAGTAAATTTCTTCTTTTTGAATTTGTACTTGTTGTCGTCGTATCGCTTTTGGAGATAACCTTCGATACTATCTGCAATATCCTTTCCATTAGGACCGACAAGGTGCTCGCCGAGATCGAAGAAATGCTGCAATAAAATTTAATTAAAATATATATATATATATATTCAAATTTAAATAAATAACACATTTAAAATAAATAAACACAATAATTAAAAAAATAAAAGATAAAAAAAACTTACGTGGAGCTGGTCGTCGATGTGCGCCTTGGAGGTAGCGGGAACATCTGCCCAGGAATCGAAATGCATGGGAATTGATTCCCCGTAACAACTCCCCGACCAAGTTGGAGAACCACGAAGCGCGATGGCCCACATGCTCCCAATACCCTTTGACGTTCTTTTCGAATCTGATCCTTACCAGACGACCAGTATCACTCCTCTCATTGCGGAGCTGCGTGTTCTTTGTGGGACCACGCACCACCTTCCCGCCTTTCCCAATTTTGGCATCGGGCTTGCGAGGCTTGGGAGGTCTGGATTTAGAGCCTACAAGTAATCAAATTCAAGTGATGATGACATAAAATAACAAGTTATCAATTTCAAATAATGATCAAGTTTAATTAAAATAATCGAGAAATTCTTACGTTGACAATTAGTGCCTATCCTCCTCGGATCAGGGGGTGGCTCACTGCCTCCATCGCCACCGTGGCTCCTATCAACAACATCTGCCATATCTGTAAAATGAACTAGTACAAGAACATATAATTAGTGAAGAAACACATATACGCATATGTATATAAATAATCAAATAAATAACAATTTATTAAAAAAATAATAGATAATCAAATAAATAAATAAATAAACACATTTAACAAATCGATAACAATTTCATTCAAATAAATATCGTTTAACAAATTACAATTTGAGATCAATCTCCCTCATCACTAAGATAAAAACCCTCATTACTAGTGTCAGCTTCATCTTCACGATCGACGTGGTCGTGATCTTCACCATCAGATGCTAAATCATGAGGAAGGTGGTCATCATAATCAATATCATCGCCGTCGTCGACATTAGTGAGAATTGGTTGTGGTGGTGCCTCCACTTCCGCTGGCTCAACATCTATATCTATGGTTATATAATTCAACTCATCCAACTCAGCAGAGAGTGTGACATGTGATGAGGTGTTGTCATGTACAACATCCTGATTGTCCTCTACCACGATGATATCCGGGTTCCAAATCTTTCGATGATAAGAATCTTGTACGACCTTGAAATTACCACGTTTACCTGGGAAATCAAGGTAAAAGACTTGTGTTGCTTGTGTTGCAAGAATGTATGGTTCACTTTCAAACGATACACGATCTGTCATAATTTGTGTAATGTTGTTTCTATGGGTACAACGTTTTATGCGACCATCGTTATTAGTGTTGAACCATTTG
The DNA here is from genome assembly GCA_014162995.1 of Artemisia annua. Taxonomy (NCBI): domain Eukaryota; kingdom Viridiplantae; phylum Streptophyta; class Magnoliopsida; order Asterales; family Asteraceae; genus Artemisia; species Artemisia annua. The sequence goes on along the minus strand of LBNU01018368.1, from coordinate 73,559 downwards.
ACTTTGAACAACACAACATTGAACGGAATATACAATAACTCAAGAATTTCTTCAAGCTGGCCATAATACATTCCTCCGCTAGGATTAAGAGTTGAAATTATGCTGTTTTGGGTTGAACGACGTAAATCACTGTCGTGTACGATAAACTTCACACCGTTGACTATGCAAGATTGACTAAGACTGCAGTACATGATGGTCCACAAGCCAAAGCGAATAACTTGGTAGTACAACTTGGGTCGTTCTTTACTTTTAATTCCCGAATCTATGAAAAAAAGTTGAGAATAGATATAGATGAGTAATAGTCGTTATTTTTACAGGGTAATACATACAATAAGTCTACCTTGTTCTCAAACCAGCGAGGAAATCCTTCTTGTATGTCATTGTCAGGAAATGCCCTGTAATTGTTCATGATATTAGAATAAGTCGTCGAATAATAACTTAAGTAAAACAAATTTTGAAATAAAATGAGTACCTCTTGTACTCGTTCATGTACAGGTCGATTTCATGACTGTTGTGTAGTACATACCATACTACTTTCTGCGTTGCGTCCGGTTCAAGCCGAATTAATGATTTTTTACCATTCAGTTTACAGGCTGATCGAAACACTTGAAATTGACTTGTTGGGCTTGGACCGTCCTCATTCCGGTCAGGACGATTAAATCTCGTCTCAACACCCCGAAAATAATGCGAACAGAAAGTTAATGCTTCATCAGCAATATAACCCTCCGCTATTGAACCTTCAGGCTTAGCTTTATTTCTAACATAATTTTTGAGCTTTTTCATGTACCTTTCAAATGGATACATCCACCTCATGTAAACAGGCCCGCCTTCAATAGCCTCTTCGGGTTGATGAATAACCAAGTGAATCATAATGTCAAAAAAAGCTGGAGGATAGATTTGCTCGAAACTGCACAATATATTGATGAGCTGTTCTTTAGCTTTCAACATGTCATCCACCATCAAAGTTCGAGCGCATATTTGTTTGAAGAATGAACAAAGCTCGATTATTGGTGTTGCGGTGGTTTGGTCCTTCAAGTAATTTTGAAGTCCAGCAGGAAGTAACCGCTGCATCATGATATGATAGTCATGAGCCTTCAAGCCTGTTATGTTGTTATCATTGTCCGTCACTTTATGCTTGAAGTTAGATCCGAACCCATCGGGTAGTTTAACACCTTTGATGAATTAACAAAAAAATCATGATATTAGAATAAGTCGTCGAAATGAATACACAAGCATGTATGGATTCGTATCCTAACCCGATCGTTTTATATGTCTTCTTTATTTCATAGTATGAAGATGGGATTTTGTATCCTAGAACGAGCGGGAAACATTCACGGAGAAATTTTAGTGTTTCGTTAAATGTGGTGTCACTCATTTTACCTTTGACCTTAATGTTCGTAAACTTTGCCATAAAGTCCAATGAAGACATCCAATTACAACCCGGGTATAGTGGGTCGTTGGCATTTTCAAGTAACGCTTCAAACTCGTTACGTTGAGGAAGTGTCGTTGCTTGAGTTGGTTCGTTACTTGTCTCGCCAATATTTTCTTGACTTGGCTCATTCGGACACATATCATGAAGGAACTCAGCCATGTCACTCGTCTCAGGATGATTTCTGTTGGGTACTACTATCCGGGTATCCGGTTCACCGTGATTATACCATTTCGTATAACTTAGGTCCCAACCATTTGTGTGTATGTGACCAAACAAATCTTCGTACTTTATCCAACCATTGTTATAACAACGAGCACATGGACAATGTATATTCCCATCAATATTCACAAAGTCCTTGGCATACGCGCAAAAAGCTTTAAGACCTTTTAAAAAATCGAGGCTAGCACAAGATAATGAGACCCAACTCTTATCAATTGGCATAACTGCGTTTTAATGATGCAACAAATAATTATATAGAATTAAACATGTTCACGATTTGTGCGTTTTAATGATGAAACAAATAATGACATAGGTTTAAGTTGAAAAGCCGTAAACACATATATAAAGGTGGAATTATGAGTTGTGCGTTTTGTTCACCTAATCCAACTATGGAAGGCAATCCTAACCCACTCTTTGAATGTTTCGTCTCATATATGAATGCGTATAACTGAATTTACTATTTGAGAAAATTTCGGCAGCATTTCCCCTCAACTCCCCAAATATGTGCATTAAGACATATTCGTAGGAGTAAAGGGGAAACACTGTCGAAATTTTCACAAATAGTAAATCAATTATACGCATTCATATCCTAAATGAGACAAAACATTCAAATAGCAGTCCCAAACAGGGGACTTTCTGAAATTAATTTCTAATAGATTAATTTCGGACGGATTTTTTATGGGATGATTAACTTTGGACGGGGACTTTCCAAAATTAATCTTAAAAGTCCTAAAAACATTTACAATATATGAGACGATCAAATACCATATAATATATACTAACATATTCTTTGCAAAAAAAATAACTTTAATGTATCATTCTTTAGTTTTAATAAATTTTAAAAACATATTAAAATTCGTAATAAGGTCGAGACTAAAGAAATAACTTTTAATGCACCTTTTTTGGTCTTGACAGTCGGCTGGCTGGTCTTGACAGAACGCTAGTCTCGGCTGGTCACGACAGGAAAAAAAATTAATAAAATAACTAAAATAACCAAAATAAAAAAAATTATATCTACAACAAAATATGCACCCTATGGTGAGGGCTGCTTTGGACAGAAACCAACAGCACCCTTGCGGGTTCTGCTGAACCACAACAAATGCACCCTACGTGGGTTCTGCTGAACCACAACAAACGCACCCTACGTGGGTTCTGCTGTGAGCAAAGTCCCGAGACAAACACCCCTTGTTGTGGTGGTTTGTTTCGGCTTATAGCGGGGCTTATGGCTTATTTGGTTTTTGACTTATACTTCATAAGCTCACATTTTGTGCTTATTTTAAACTTTTTCAGCTTATATAAGCTTATAAGCTGATATAAGTCAAAAAGTTACAAAATAAGCCACAAAAAAGTGAGCTTATGAAACATAAGCCGAAAACCAAATAAGCCATAAGCGGGTGTTTGTTTCGGCTTATATAGCGGGGCTTATGGCTTATATGGTTTTTGACTTATGTTTCATAAGCTCACATTTTGTGCTTATTTTAAAACTTTTTCGGCTTATATAATGGGGCTGCAAAGTGAGCTTAACCTAATAGCAAAACAACAAAACAGCCCCTTGGCTTATATAGTGGGGCTGCAAAGTGAGCTTATGAAACATAAGTGGTATGTGCTTAAACACATACCTTTTCTTGACCAAATTAAGACCTAAAAGAACAAAAACCCGCAAATAAATGCCAAATATATGTGTTTTTGTGTTTTTATACATGCAGGTAATAAAATATGAGAAAACGATAAAAACCGGGACAAAATCACGAAAAACGAGCACGAGATTTGAAAGAGCAAATATTTATAGCCAAAATGGTCGAAAGAAGTCCCTGGAAGACTTAAAGTTTCAAGAATAGTCCCTAGTAAAAGATTGAAGAGATTTACAAGTCCAATCCCTTATCTTTGAAAAGTTGTCAGAAATGGTCCCTCAAAGCTAAAAACGGAATAATGACAACTTTGGTCCTTCAAGAAGTTGAGATTAACATAAGTAGCCCTTGGAAAACACTTTGAAAAATTTACAACCTTGGTCCCTAAAGTTTTCAGATTTTACAAATTAAATCCCTTAACCTTTAAAACTTATAAAATCCTAACACCTTATAACACTTAACCAAACCTGCCCAAGTATAACTTAATTCTTTAAAACCCAACCCACTAACCATTCGGCCCATAAACTCTTACCAGCCCACCACCCTTAAACCCAGTCCAAAAATCAAAAAAATATATAAAACCCTTAACCCTTTTTACCCCCGTTTACCTTCTTTCCCCCCCACACACCCACACTGTAAATCCATAATTCAACCTCGTACCAATCCTAGGACCTTCTCGAATGTGTCAGAAACGTGTCAGGGACACGTCATTTCCATCCTACGTGGCCAATTCAAGTAATTCCATTGGGCAAGAACACAATAGAAGGGGCTGGAAGAAATCAAGAGATAAGATTGATGAATTCAAGATTATTCTAGTGGGATTTGGATAAATGATGAAGATAAGGTATCATGAAGCTTCTGGGAAAAGCTCCACCGACTTAGAATAGGCTATAAATAGGGATCCTTGTAGCTCATACAGGGGAGGAGAAATAGTCATAAGCTCTTAGTGTTTTTAATAAGCTCTTGTATTTCCTTAAAGCTTTCTATTTTGTAATCCTTTACTTTACTTTAATAAAATTTTTAGTTTTCCATAGTTTGCTTCCAATTCCATTTTAGCCTTTTAATTCCAATAAGCTCTTATTTACATAATCTAGCTTTTATTTCTGCTTTCTCTCAGTTTATTTAAGCCTTAATTTAGTTTTCATAAGCTCTTACTTGTTTTCTGTATATACTTTAGTTTCCTAAAAAAAAATAAAAAAAAATAATAATAAAAAAAAATAATAATATAGTAATTCAGTTGAGGTGAAAAGCTCCAATAAGCTTCATATACCTCTGAATAAGCTCATTTAGCTGTACCATAGCTAAAGTGAACTTATTTCTTTCATTTCCTTGTGCATTTCCTTTAGCAGCCATTTACAAGTAAGTTTTCTTTTATTTTTCTGTTTTAGCTTATTAGCATTTAGGTTTAGCTTAATTTCAGTTACATTTAGCTTATTTTTCAGTAGTGAGTATTAGTTTATAGCTTGGTATTTGTTTGATTGCATAGTAGCTGATTAATAGTTCACCACTGCCACAATTTAGTGATAATTGCATATTATAGTATTTGTAGTTCAATCTTGCATATTAGTGGTCACTTAGGTCTAAAATAAGCTAGGGAATAAGTTGGGATAAGCTGCTTCAAGATTACAAGTCTTTATATTAAATTCTTAGTATAAACAGATTTGTAAGGGGTGTTTGGTTTAGAAGAAGAAACTGTGCTCAAAAAGTTTGTAGGTGGTAAAATTAGTTTGGTTAACTTACATTAGGTATATTTAGACTAATTTAGGCAAAAAACCAGTAGGTCACAGGCAAAAAGTCAAAAATTCACCTTAAGCCCATTTCTGTTTACATAGGCTTGAATATGTTGAAATCCTTAGGTCCAATTCATAGCATAAGTATTTAGGTNCCAAATTTAGTGAAACTGCATCATTTAGTTCTTAGGGTTCTAGGCTTTAATTTCTGGTGCAAATATTCTCTAATTCAGTTGAGTAACTTAGTCTAATCATTAGTTTAGCAGCTTGTGGCCTTAAGCTCATAATCTTAGTGATAACAGTCCATACAGGGGTGTTTGGTTAAGACAATTTCTGTGTATTCTTGCTGTTCATTTGCTTAGTTCTTTGCATCCTAGGTCTGCATTAGTGTAATATAGGATACCTAAGTCATAAATTTAGTCACTCAAATATAAAAAGTCAAAGTTGCACTAAATGTTCAATTCTGTGTATGTTGTAGTGATTTGGCTGCTGTGATCCTTAAACTGTGTAGAAGCTAGGCAAATTTAGGTTAATTAAGGTTTACACCAGCTTAATATTTAATATAGATTAAGTGTTGATAAGTAGAACTTCATTTTAGTCAAAGTAGCATTGCATAAAAAAGGTCAACCAAGTAGATATAACTGTTTGAGCAGCCCTGTTCTTAGAATCATTTAGGGTACCATTAGGCTTAATTAGGACTTTAATTTGGTTTTGGGGTTAGTTAATCTAGCATAGATTACAGATAATCCATATCAAACAAATCCCATATCATTTAATTGCTTAAATTAGATCTGCAAGTTTGTCCCATACCTGTTCTTCACCATATCAGTTGCTACAGTAGCCTAAACTAGGGGTTAATTAGGGTTCAATTAGGGTCTAGAAATTAGGGCTTTTGGGGATTTTAGGTAGTATCCTAGGTTGTCTTGATTTTGCCCCCTTTTCCTTCCACTAATTAGCTTATTAGACTGCTTAAAAATAAGCTAGAAAGTAGGTACCTAAGCTGTTGATTCTGTCAAGTAGGATAAGTTACATTAAGTGCTTATTGGCTTATTTCTATGCTTTTCTTGTTCATTTGTGCTTAATTAAGTGTGCTTAAGGTTCTGTGAAAGATTGGTTCTCATAAGTGCTTATTTGCTTAATTAGTGCTTATTTCCAAACTGCTTATTTGCCCAAAACAGCTTATTAAGGTTTCAAATTAAATAAATTTATTTTTCCTAGGTTCTTTATATTATTTTAGAATTTCCCTAAAAATTTCATATTTTTATTTTGTCGTTTAGTGGTTTAAATAATTAATCTTAATTTTAAAGAGTTTTTAAATAATTAATAAAAAAGCAAAAAAAAATATTTTTTTTATTTTGAAAAATTTTCTTAGATAATTTTAAGTTAGCTTTAATTTAAAAAAAAAATAAAAATTTCCAATTTTCATAAGTTAGTTTTTATTTAAAAATCATTTTTAGTAAGCTTAAACTAGTTTTTAATTAAATAAATAGTTTTTAATTAGTATAAATTTTTCTTAAATTACATTTTTAGTCCTTGTAGTTTTAGTTGTTTGCATTATTGGCATATTTAGTTTGTAACTTGCATTGCATATAGTTAAGTCCCGGGATTAGCTCGGGATTCGTTTATTTGTGATTTACGTGTTTCCGTGTTTTACGTGTTTTTTCGTGCTTTTCGTGTTTCTACGTGTGTTTGTTCTTACGTGCTTTTATTTGTAGAAATTTAGGGTTCCCTTAGCCTGCACGATTCATTTCACAAATCACGAACACGAACCAACGAACCAAGTTTCAGCCTTCGTTGGGATTACGACCCGGGGATACATATTTACCGGTGCTATCCTCGGACGATATTGGTTGTACGTATATACCTACACACCAATGTAATACATCAATCCGGACGACTTTTGTGTTTTACACTTTTGATGATTCGGACCAGAAAGAGGTCATAATCGTGATTTAAAATCGATACAGAAACAATTTTATCAAATGTCAAGTTTTCTTTTAGTATACTTACCTAATCACAAAAAAGGGCAAAAGCGTAAAAAAAATTACGAAAACGGATAAAAATATAAGAAAACAGACGAAAACGTAAAAAAGCAGACGAAAACGTAAAAAAATGGACGAACACGTTAAAAAACAGACGAGAACGTAAAAAAATCGACGAAAATGTAAAAAGATTGACGAAAATGGAAAAAATAGACGAAAACGTTAAAAAAACGGACGAGAACGTAAAAAAATGGACGAAAACGTAAAAAGATTGACAAAAACATAGAAAAAATTGACGAAAACGTTAAAAAAACGGACGAGGAATTAGGACGAAAACGTAAAAAGATTGACAATGGTGCAAAATATTAAGGGAGGGACTAACGGTGCAAAAAATGAGGACTAACTGTGCAAAAAATATTAACGGAGGACTAACGGTGCAAATAACTTAACGGATAAACTAACGGCCCATCCAAATTAGGGACTAAATGTGTGGCAAGTTTCAAAAATCGGTATCTCTGATGTAATTAAAATGAGTTAGAGACTAAACATGAAATCTGAGTAAACCACAAGGACCATCCGTGTAATTTTTTCTTTTTTTATTATTATTTTATTTGACTGATGTCGATTTTGACGACGTATTTTGTTCTTTTTGGGCATCGTAATGTACGATGGTATATGTAATCCTCTTGTTTTACTCGTCGTGGGTCAGAAATCCAAACTTTAATGCGTTAATTGATGAAAATGTCCTTAACTAACTTTATCTATTTGTCTGTCGTGTATCAATCGGTTTTATTACCTATCATATCATATACATATATAAGTCGCATAAGCATACCTTTTCTATGTATGATGCTAACGCGACATGATAATTGAGAATGACAAATTAAGGCCCCTACCAGTATGTATTGTAGGGTATTGTTCGTACAAGATAAATATCCAATAACTATTCACATTAATTATTAAGTATACGAAATCAATGTTAGTCTTTTCTCTTTGACAAAGACAACAATTGCAAGTGTGTGGATAGAATTGAAAGTGATGATATCCAATTGTCATGGGGTATCGACTTAAACTGAACATAGATCTTTCAAAAAAGTTTGAAATATTGAGAGGCGAATAAATGAACCATGACGACCTTTTAGAGAAGGATAAAGTTGCCATTATTATGGGGGGTACATGTTTAATATGAATCTAACGAATTGGAGATGCCCACATATTTTGACTTCTCATAGACCCAGAAAAATAGTAGATGATCATCTTGTAGTCATTACTAGGAAGTGTTTTAGGCCGGCCCTAGGGTGTTAAAATCGTTAGTTGTAGGTTTAACGAGGTTAATCGGTTTGCTATATGTAGTTTTGAGAAAAAGTTTGACAACTCAATATCCAAACTAAACTTTACACGCCAACCTAAACCAACTGAGTTAAACTTCAGTTCAATCGGGTTGGGGCATGTAGAACTAAATTGTGAAAATAGTTCAAGAAGAATTGATAAAATCTATAGGATTTAAGATGATCAAACTTTTTTTACATACCAAGGGACTAATCACCACCCTCCATCTTCCCTCCATCTTTATTTGATCTAATGGATGAGATTAATCCTAACAATTTAAAAAACCCACTTTCATCATTTTTTTTTTAAATATTAAAATCTTTCAAACCGTTAATCGTTAAGCGAAAAAAAATATACCGTTACGACGAGCATTTAATTATCTTTCTATAGATATGCATTGTGATATACTTTCGACAATTTTTTTTTTGTTTTTTTCACGTTTTTTTTCGTGGCCGAAAAAATCACATATGATATATCATATATGATATTACATATCATATATGGTATATCATATATGATATTACATATCATATATGATATCCAATATCATATATGATATATCATATATGATATGTAATATTACGCCCTAGCCGACTTAGGTGCTAGCATCAACCTTATGCCTAAATCGATATGGAAAAAACTTTCTCTTCCCGAACTTACCCCAATTCAAATGACCCTCGAGCTTGCCGATCGATCCGTTACGCGCCCTCTTGGAATAGCCGAGGATATCTTCGTCAATGATGGGAAGTTCCATTTCCCCGCCGATTTTGTTATCGTTGATTTTGATCCCGATCCCCGAGTTCCGCTAATTCTCGGGAGAGGTTTCCTACGGACTGGACGTGCTTTAATAGATGTTTACGACGAAGAAATTACCCTCCGTGTTGGAAACGAAGCCGTTACCTTTGATTTAAACCAAACCGCGAGATACTCTTCCAACTACGATTGTATGTCCGTCAACCGAATCGATATCATCGACGCTGCAACAGAAGAGTATGCTCAAGAGATTCTCGGTTTTGCAAAAAGTGGCAATCCCACTTCTGATATCACTACTTCCCCTACGAATAATTCTTTCTTTTCTCATCTTAACGATAATTCTCTCCCTTCTCATCTTACCGACAATTCTTTCTCTTCTCATCTTAATGATAATTCTTCACCAATACTTTCCGATCCTTCACCTTCACTCACTCCGTTCGAAGGAAGTGACTTTATTTTGGAAGAGATCGAAGATTTTCTTTCTTCGGAATCGATTTCACCGGAAATTGATCATTCTAAGGTCGATATAGAGGAAGATATACGTCTAATCGAGAATATGCTTAATTCCCCTTCCCTCCCACCCGAAGAATTGAAAATAACGGAAACCAAAACCGAGCCTTCTAGTGAAAATCCTCCGGAGCCCGAGCTCAAGGATTTACCTCCACATCTTGAATACGCTTTCTTAGAAGCCGACAAATATCCCGTTATCATCGCTAAAGATCTCAAAGATGAGGAAAAGACGAAACTCCTAGATGTGCTCCGTTCTCATAAAAATGCCATCGCTTGGCAGATTTCGGATATTAAGGGTATCGACCCTCGCTTCTGCACTCATAAGATTCTTCTCGAAGACAATGCTAAACCCTCCGTTCAACAACAAAGACGAGTTAACCC
>LBNU01018368.1:39695-61450 GCA_014162995.1 Artemisia annua | reverse complement strand
TTTTTTTTTTTTTTTTTTTTTTTTTTTTTTTTTTTTTTCGAAAAGTTATCAAATGTTTATATTTACGACTGTCACATCTAATTTCTCCTTTTATTGTTTGTTTTTACACAGTGTCACAGTTTCATCCCACTCCCAACCTGGCATATGTAGAGTGTATTTGCTACCAAGATGATTTTGTTAGCTACTGTTAATGAGCATATACACAATTTATGAGGAAGTAATTTGGAGTTTCTATTTACTAAAAAATTATTTTGTACAACTTTCAATGGGATTAGTGATTCTAATAATTGATTTGTTTGAAATAAATCGCAAGCTGTCGCCTCTATTCTCGCTATTTAAAAGTTGAGATATATGGAGGTGGCAAAATGGGCCACGAGACGTCAGTAGGGCAAGTTTATATGGAAAGAAGTCGGGCTGACCACCCAACACTTTATGTCCATATCTCGAATTCTTACTCTTCTTTCACTAATTGGTTTCTGGGTGATTATATATGCAACGTTTAAGAGACTGTCTAGACTCGAGGGCATAATCCCAGCTTTAGAAACGTCTCACGCACTGGCTTATCTGGAAAAACTACGGCCGATGCTACCAAACGAAACCAAAGTTGTTCTTAATTGCTGTAGGAGAGGAGACAAAGATGTTCATACCGCGATAAAATACTTACAGGTTTGATGTCAAGAACTCAACCTCCAAAACATTTGGATAGATGGGAAAATATACTGTCGAATTGTCATGGGGTATCGACTTAAACTGAACATAGATCTAGCGAATTAGAGATGCCCACATATTTTGGTTTCTCATAGACCCAGAAAAATAGTAGATGATCATCTTGTAGTCATTATTAGGAAGTGTTTTAGGCCGGCCATAGGGTGTTAAAATCGTTAGTTGTAGGTTTAACGAGGCTAATCGGTTTGCTATATGTAGTTTTGAGAAAAAGTTTGACAACCCAATATCCAAACTAAACTTTACAAGCCAATCTAAACCAACTGAGTTAAACTTCAGTTCAATCGGGTTGGGGCACGTAGAACTAAATTGTGAAAATAGTTCAAGAAGAATTGATAAATTCTATAGATACCAACAAAAAAAAATCAATTTGATGCTAAATAACCAATATTGGTTCATTTGCCAACCTCAGGTACTTGCTAAACTAAAGACCTAAAGTCTATGTCCCCTGAAAGTCTAAACTATGTTACCAATATTATATTATCCCAAATTGTTCCATTGTCGTAAATAAACACATGTAACATTTAAAGAAGACTAAACATAAGTAAATAATGTTCAAGTCAATGCACAAGTTGTTTTTGTTAGAACTAAAATAAGTAATATGAAGTCTACGGGCTTTTGGTACAGGTATTTATGGACATATAATTGATGAATTTGAATTAAAAAGTATTGAAGAATTTAAACATACTGCAATTGTCGACGCATAGATACCATGTGAAGTTGTGTTGACTTATAAAATACCTTATACAATAACTAGCCTGAAGGCCTGCCCGACGGGCGGCTAGCTCCAATAATTTTTTTAAAAATAAAAGTAGTAGTAAAATGCTTGATACAATAACATTAAACGAATATAATGTTAAAACAAAAGTAAGATCTTAATAATCGTAACAAAGTACGTATACAAAAAAACTCATAAATTAGTAAAAAGGAAAAAAGGTTGGTTATATAATAACATACCAATTACTAACATGAATCCCTCGTCCATAATTTAAACAAAACATAAGAAATATAAAGGAAAACGATAAAATTCTTTGGTAAATACTAATGAACCTATATAATTAGACAACTCTTTAATTGATATCCATTTGAATTGTAATAAACCATCAGATTCACATACATGCCATTAGCCAACTGTTTTACACCTCACGTGGTCCTTGGACCCATCTATTTGTACACTCCGTTTTGTTCGTGTATCACCACAGAGCAAGTTTAGCGGCATCACCTGCAGATACCCTGCAAATAGGTACAATCCTTTAAGCTAAACTCATTTTAATTGTTAACTTGATAATGAACTAAAACATTTCTAAAAATGATATGAAAGATACATCAATTAAATAGTAAATGGCAATATAATCATCAATGCATTTGTCCCCAAACAATCAGGATCATTGTATTGAAAAAACTTCCATGAAAGTAAAGTAAAGCTGATATATTTCGACAATCCTAAATGCTAACCGATACAGCTTTATCCAATGGTAAAATAAAAATAAGGCATGCTTTGATTTACATTATAAATTCATTATCTAATTATTGCGACTAGTTTAAAATTGTTATGGATTTAAAATTTCCTCACATTTTCTACACACAAAGGCTAAAGGTGATGGAAGGAAGAAAGTTACTGATTGGGCTGCAAGAGACTCCTCTAACGTCCTTTCTCCTTATTCTTACCATCTGAGGTTTCTTTCCATCCGAGGTTTCTTTCACGTGAACATATTAATTATCTGCAAATTTACACACAGTTTGATCAGTCATTCAAATTGTGTCATGAAATTTCATTGTATCTAACTGCAAGTGGTTTCAAAATGTGTAGGAAAATAGGTTCAGAAGATGTATTGTTCAAGGTGGTGTAGACCACACTGCCCTCCATCAAATCAGGAATGAAATTCACTCCACTACCTACCCATTGGTTCCAGGGTACGACTCTTAGTATTATCACATCATGCAAAATAATTGTACAACACATGTTATTCACGATGTTCTTACAGGCATGAAGTGGTGGGAGAAGTTGTTGAGGTTGGCTTAGAGGTGAAGACATTCGGTGTAGGTGACATTGTGAGAGTTGGGTGCATGGTAGGATCTTTTGGGGAATGTATGTGTAACACCCGTATCCCGGATACAAATAGGCCCCACCTTAGATGGAATTGAGTAAGGTTTAACGTGATTGGCTAATCAACGAATGTAAGTTGTAGTCAAACCCGATAGTCAAAGAATAAGTATTAAGGCTATAGAAAATATTATGTGACACAACTAGAAAGATAATGGACTTCAAGGACCTAAGTGCTAATATGCTAAATGTGTTATAAGTTGATTGTGGCTAAAGTAGGAAGAAAAGGACTAGAGGGACCAATTATGTCAAAGGGCCAAAGTAGTGCAAGTAAATATCTTTTATCTAGAGAATTCTACCATTCTCTATTAAGTTCTATCAATTATTAAGGGTGTGTCTATGGTCCGGTTTTGGGATGGAGAAAAAGAGGGAAAAGAATACTTGTTGGATAGCTAGGAAGGAAGAAGATGGAGACCTAATGATTATGGTTATCTTTAGCAAAGATCACCCCAAGTAAGTATCCCTAATCTTAAGTAATGATGATTATGAGGTAAAGGTTTATGGGTTAAGTGGGTTTTCATAATATGATCAAAGTATGATCATATGATAATATAGAAAGAATGATGGGTAAACTTTTAATGGGTTATATAAACCCTTGTTGATGATGATGTTGATTATGTATCAATAGGTTTGATAATGATGATGATGATGAAAGGTAGTGATGATGATGATGATGATGATGTCCTTGATAGGCTTAGCTTGGATTCAAGGTAAGTAAACCGGTTATAATGTGATGTTGTAATGGTTTTATATGTTATTTGTTATGTGCTTTGTTGTCTTAAGGTAATTGAATGATTGAATGTATGGGCTATGTGAAAATGAGGTTATGACTAGTTTGGCATAATTAGTAATGAAGTGTTAGAAAATGGAAGGTTTAGGATGAAGTATGTTGATGTTGACTTATAAGAAAATGAGGATGCTTAAGTTGTTAAGGTATATGTTGATGTTAATGTTCTAATGGTTAATGATGTGTAAGAAAATGAGGATGCTTAAGTTGTTATATCCGTTTTACTTACTAAGCATTCGTGCTTACAGTTTAATGTTTCAATGTTTTGTAGGCTAAGGTATTAATGTGATGGCTCGAATAAGGATTAATGTTGGATATGCGAAGTGTAGAAGGATCTCGTAAGAAAGTAGAGCTAGGTAGAATACCGAGCTCAAGTCAAGGTTGTACCCCCGGGAGTCTTTTAATGATTTGTATAGTAAAGTCAAGTGTCAAAATGTATGTTAATGGAGTCATAACGATTTGGTGGTCTAACGGTGTGTCAAAGTATGTTGTATGTGTTTATGGGTAAAGTTAAAGGGGTGTTTGGCTTAAGTGTGATTATACCCATTTTGGGTTGTAAACGGGTCAAACGATATGGAAACGTTGTATTATGTTATGTTAATGGATTTAGTTAAATGAAGTGATAAAGATGGTTTGTGATGAAAATGGGTCAAAACATGCAAGTGTGTAGAAATGAGTCTATTTTAGAAGCAAATGGGTCCATTTTAGAGTGCAGTGAAAATGGGTCCATTTTTGATGCTTTTAGACAACAACTATATCATTTGTAATTTTCCAAAGAAATACTTGTGGAAGTATTTCCCGGGTCGTTCTCCCAACGAAGGTTGAAGTCGAGAAGTTGGTTCGTGATCGTGAAATCGTGCAGTGAATAGTGAAAGGAAGGGTATTTTGGAGTTCTACACTAATGATATTGAAATAACGAATCAAAAAAAGCAATAAAGCTAAGGGAACAAGTAACGGGGCATAAGGATACCTAAAACAAAAATTAACCTAAAAACGCGAATTATAATTAAAATAAACGTAATAGCGCAAAATAAAAAGTGAATCTAAGGCAATACTAAGCCTACGGGGGTAAAAACAATTATCCTAGATTCTAAATTTAAAATGAAAATTTTAGAAAAGAAAAATATTTTTTATGACTTTTTATTTATTTAAGATGATTTAAAAAACTAAATAAAAGAATATAAATGTTTAATAATACGAAACGATATCTAAAAATACTCAAATTTTTATAGTAATTATTTTAAACCATTTTAAATCTAAGAAAAATAAGAGTTTTGAAAAAGCTAAAACTAATAAGCTTGAATAAGCTAAAACAGATTAAGGAGCTAAATAAACTAAAAGAAAGAAAAATTACTATAAGTAAATTTATGTTGCAAAGGTTAACAATGAAATACCAAGGGTGCATTTGGTTTTGGTTGTGTGAGTGAGGCTTATGATGCAGGAGGTCCTAAGTTCGAATCCTACTCTTTACCTTTCTATTTTTCTTTTTGAAATTTTGTTTAAAAGACTTATTAATAAGCTGAAATGAAAACATTTTGTAAAAGCAAACTTTTTAAAATCCGCAAATAAGCTTTAGAAAAAGCAACAGAATCAAACAGTTATGCTATTATCTACAAAAGTGAAATTCTAAACTAGAAAAGCTAATGACAAAAAGCTATAAGCTGATAAGAGGACTAATGAGCTAATAGGGATAAAATGGGATGCTAAATAAGCTAATGGGAGCATATATAAGCAGAAAAGATAAGCAAATAAGCATTAAACTAGCTGATGCATACTAAGGGCAGTAATTGGGAAAACAAATCCAAGGGGGCAAGTTTAAGCTCCTAAATAAGCAACTAGATAATAAGCTAATCCTAAAATAAGCATAAACAGTTCAAGGTAAGCTGAGAAACTACTTATAAAACTAATATGGGGTAATTTGGGAAAGTTATAAGCTGAGAAAATCCCTATAAGCACTGACACATAAACTATTAATGAACCTATTTGATAAATGTAAAAACAGGCTGATGGGGCAAAAATAAGCTATTGCACAAGCAACAATTCCAAAAGCTACTCTGTCTAGACAGTTAAAACACATGAACAAGCAACTAAAGATCAAGCATACTTAAATTCAGGAAATTATGAGTTTATTAGAGCTTTTAAATAAGCTTGTGAAATGGCAGTTGGTGACAGGTTTGATTACGAAGTTGAGAATGGTTGATTGCAGCCCACAAATCAAATCACCAAAAGAGTTCTAACCAGTGAAATAAACTCTCCAAGATGCACTTTAGACTACCGATCACTAGTACAACAAACTTCAATGCCTGCTGAATACACTAACCTAGCTAAAAGGGGGATCAAAGAAGGGTGTATGGATTGTTTTAGTCTACTGAAGCAATGGATGCAAGTGAGTCATAACTGAGTTTTTGACTAATGAAAGCCTAATACCAGGTATTAACCAACTATAAGAACATGTATTGAATCTGTTTTAACCATCGAAATGCACTTAAACTAGATCTATCCATAAAATCTACCTTATGCTGCTATAAACTTCAATATTTATCCTACTAATGCAAATCCTATAATACTCTCCGAAACTAATTGAAATCACTTCTAAACTATCTCCATTATCAAATTACACCTAAATGAAACTCAAATTTATACCAAAAACAAGTTTGACCATAGAAGTCAAACAAATCCAAACACTCCCTTATCCAAAACTGTTTTCATTTTTCAAAGAAAAGGACAGATTTAAGCTTAGCTTTTGGTGGATAATTGTTTTATAAGCTGTAATCAAGACTAGTAAGTAAACATTAACCAACAAATTGCACAAAAATAAGCTAGAATAAGATATGCTAGTATTTTTGGTTTTCTTTTTATGAGATTTTATGAAGCAAATCAGGTTCAAAGGTTATTAAACTATAGGTAAACAATTAAAAAGCAAAAACAGATACTAAGCAGCATAACTAAGCTAACAGACAAGCAAATAAGCAGTGAATTAAGAAATAAGCAGTTTGACTAAATTTTGACTTTTTGGAAAATTCAAAGATTAAAACAGGGTTTTGGAAATATTGGGCTCACAAAAGCTTAAACAAGCATATATAAGCTTATAAGATCAAAAGAACAGCTTATGAAACTATTTAATTACGGAATGAAAGCTTAAAGTAAATTTAAACAAACAGGCTTCAAAGAAAGCTGAAATTGCATTAAGACTTAAAACACGATAACTTCTCGGGAGAAGGGTCTTCAAAACACGAAAACAACGAACGGAATTGACGCACTCTTCTCAAGCCTTCCCCGGTAACGGCGCCAAAAATTGATGCGGACAATTATAGTGTCCAAGTTTTTCTAAAGAAATACTTAGGAAAGTATTTCCCCGGGTCGTGTCCCAACGAAGGTATGAATGGAATTTCGATTCGAGTCGTGATCGTGTGAATTGAATAGTGGATAAAATGATATATTTGGATTTTATAACTATAATAGCAAGTATAAACTAAACAAAAGCAATAATAAAGCATATAAAACAAGTACGTACATCACAAATATCCTAAAACGCAATCTAATCTAAAAACTAGTAGCACGTAAATAATCTAAAACTAAATATTATACTACTATTTATATTAATATTAATCCAACAAACTTACTAAGCGATAAAGGCAACTAGATAATTCTAAAAATGATTTAAAAGATATATATGGGAAATATGTTTGCTAAGTGACGTGACAAGTTCATTAAGTGTGGAATAAGGTTTGATGACGAATTATTTTCCTTAAACAAGATTATTTCCTCACAATGTTGGTTTATTTTGCAAACAATCATTTAAAAAAAAATAATTATTAGATGTGTAATTTGATTATTTTCCGGCTTTTGCCTTTCAAATAATAAAATCACAAATCTAAATAATTTTTCTAATTATTAAATACAATCCCTTTTTTTTTTATTAATCCACACTTAAATCATAGATTCATATCACTTAGCAAACACTAAGAAGCTACTCGCTACACATATTGATTAAGCTAATAAAAACAAATAGGCAAACATTATTTCAATTAACTACTCTCTAAATAGGCATATAAAATAATCTACTCACTAATCATATTAATTCAACAAACAATCCAACAAACATGATTATATTAATAAACTAATTATCTGAAAGTGAAAAGGATAAGAAATTAGAACCCGATCTAAGAGATGAGACGAATTTAACCACCCGATTTTATAAACTTGTCAAATTATAAAGTTTATTTCTTTAATAGTTTTAATATCACAAAGTAGTAAATAAAGTTTTTGACTTTAATCACTACTTAGCTTCATAAAAACTAGAAAAGCTATAAGCTTTATTAATAAGCAAGCTTATAAACCCCATAAGCTCCTCGCCTTAGGATGAGAAGGATAAGAGACAAAGAAAAATCAAAACTTTATTAGGAATAAGCAATAATAATGACTAAATAAGCTATGGAAGAGCTTATTGGTTTAAAAAGCTACAAACTTTTAAAATTAATAAGCTAACAACTAATAGAGACGAAAACTTTTTAAACTAAAAATTGTAGATCTAGAGTTATAATCTAATGGATAGCTTTTAATAAAAGAAAAACTAATAAAAATCAAATATTTTTGGTTTTTTATAAAATAATTTGTAAAACAAAGAGTAGATCTAGATTTATAAAAACTTTTAAAACAAAGTAGTAAAAGAGCATTTATTAGATAAGCTAGATCTAAATAAACCACAAAAAGATATTAAGATAAAATAGACTTTTAGATAAAAGAAAAAGAAAATAAAAGAAAGAGATGAAAATAAGAAGTAGATTAAGCTAAGTTGGATCCATAATAACCATTTTCATTTAAATAAACTAGAACAAGTTGATTACAATACTCTCTTGAAAATATTCTATAAGCTACAAAATACAATACTTTAAAATTAAGCTACATCTACTAAATAAAAACTGCTACTAAAACTAAAGAAAAGAAATTGTGTGTGAAAAATTATATGGAAAAGCTGATTTCATTCTAGGATCTGGCGTCCATTTATAAACAATTATATGAATTCTCGAACATTCATGAAAGCTCCATCATTGGCACATTCATTGTATCTGGACATATATTTCGTAAGCGTGTACACGTGGCTCAATGTGAGTGGCTGGATTTTTATTATAGCAGAGCAAGGAGATGTAGTGGCAGAAAAAGATGCATCGAGACAATTGCAAACCAAGGCCACACATCTTTTGATGAATTATTTTTAGCATGTGTGCTTCAAACGCCTCATATGATAGCTCTAATAAAAATATCACGCTCCACTTGAGTAGAAATACTGAACTCCACGTGTAAGTAGCAGCAGACGTTTAACCTTTAATATTCAATTTATTTTGTTTCATCTTGCATCACGTGATACCATTTGGTCTTCTTTTCATAATTTCATTTTGTAGCGCTGAACCTCCACGAAAATTCATGTGCCTCCTTTATCTTCATTTCTTGTTTCACGTACAAAAGAGATACGGACTAACATTTATTTTTTCTTTCTTCTTTTTTTGTTTGTCGCATGCCAAGAGTGGTCGTCATATATAATTTTCATTCTTGTTGTTTGCATCGAGACAGCAGGCACTTGTTTCTATTATACATGTCTTGACTTCATCAAAAGAAAGAAAAGCACTTGGCTGGATCTGTTCTTCACTAGCTGGGCCTTGGGGCTGCGTATTGTGTATAGCAAAAATACAATTTGACCATTGGGCCGAGTATACATGTTGGGCTGAGTATTGATGTAGCATTCATTTATACTTTCGATTTAGCAGATATAGGACCCAGTTTGGGCTTATCTCGGGACTGAACCGGTTCTAAATCTTCGGGCTTCTATAATCTTCGATAATTCAATCTTTTGCCTTGATACTCCAAATAAAATTATCTTTGATCCCGGAATCTCGTGCTCTATCCAATCTCGTGCTCGTTTTTGTCCATTTTGTCTTTCTTTTTGTCCATTTTTTTCATATCCGGTACCTGCACAATCACAAACACAAAAACACATATATTTGGCATTTATTAATCGATTTTTGGTCTTTTTGGTCCGTTTTATGTGGTAAAAGGTATGTGTAATTTAACACATACCAATTTTAGACTACAAATGGGTCTATTTAAGAGTGCAGGTAAAATGTGTCCATTTTAGACTACAAATGGGTCTATTTAAGAGTGCAGGTAAAATGTGTCCATTTTAGACTATAAATGGGTCTATTCTAAGGGTCTGCAGGAAATGAGTCTTTTCAGAGCCAAAAAGTGTCTATTTCAGACTAATACATATGGTAATAGTGTCCGTTAAAGTTAGGTTGTTTCCGCGTAAAGTTTTCAATTTTTGGTCAATGGGCACGGGGCGTAACAACTTGGTATTAGAGCTTCGGTTTAAGTATCAGAGCTTCGGTTTAAGTAAATTAGGTTTCCCTTTAGGTTGCCTAGACTTAAACCATTAGTAGTTGCGTTTAACGTAAGTGTAAGTAGTGAGGAGAGTGATTGTTATGTTATGAATGGACTAAGTGATTATTATATGATCTTAATGACGATAAGTGTTGAATAAGTTTTATAGTGCTAATGTGTATGTGGTGTAAGTCCATGGCGGACTTGATGTATTTAAGTGGTTAGTTAGCCTTGCACCTCGGTTGGTGCCGGTGATCGTTATGTATTTATGTGAATGTATGTAGTGGTATCAATAGCGTAATATGAATAAGGATGGAAGTGGTATTAGAGATGGGCTAATAAGTGAATAAAGTAATGATGCTTTAAGTGTGGGACGTAATGATATTAAGTGTGTTAAAGTATAACGCGTGAAGTTAAGATGGAATTGGTACATTAATAGTTAAGTGTTTATTGACATGAGATTAAAGAAAGAGGCTAAGAGATGATAGCACGTAACGATGTATGAACTGTAATGTATTAATGACCAACATATGGTCTCGTTATATTTTGTGACTAATGATTAACGTTAATGTGGTATAGAGAGGGGTAAATAGTAAGCTAAGGAATATGAGGTTAAGTATGTACATGAATGAGTAATAATAATAACGATGTTATGGTATGCGCTAATGAAAGTACGATTGGTTTGGCACATTGATTGTTAAGTGTCTAATAATATAAAAGTTATAAAATGGGATTAAAGTATAATGCTATGTAAAAGACGAAAAATAATGATATTTGCTTGATGCGTTGTGAAAACTAAAGCATGATAAGAATGTGTAAATGACTTAAAATGTGTAAGAAGAATGAATGATGCTAGTGAATATGTTATTGAAATAACCTATTGATGCGTAGGTTTTGCAACCTTGCAATAGGTTTTACTTCTCAAGGGATCTTGAGAAGCTTGCAATCCCCACCAGGCAGTGTACCTGACCGATATAGTATAGTGAAGTGGCAAGTACCGGGGGATTGATCGTTCTCTCGGGGAATAGTGTTGTTAGGATTGAAAACTACTCTAATTAGGTCTAAGGGTGAGGGATGATTCTTTTTGTATTTTAATATTTTATGGAAAGCAAGTAAAAATCTCGGGTATTAGAGGAGTGGGCGGAATTAGTTGCTAGCCAACTAACCCAAATAACTACAAATGCAAAGAAAATAAAATAACAAGAAAGTAAATGGTTGTGAAACTTATAAGGAGAAAAGTGTGTTTACTTAGATTTCACTACTCCTTAGCTATCTTTTACCGGTTAATTAATTTGTTACAATTGTGTGGATGACGGGTTGTATTCTTAATACCATTCGTAGGGCCGTGTACGATCTTCCCTAACTATATAAGCGCAAACTTCATTCTATAGCGACACGTTTAGTATCCAAACCATGAAATCACTAGTAATTACTTATGCATTAAATACAACCAAATAATCGTAGTACACATCTGATTCATGTTTCTTAAGACGTTCAAGCAAGTCACCAATTGGAAGTTAGCCAGTTTTCTTAAGCCTAACATCGATATCACCCACCCACAACAATTAATAACAAACCAACAAGTAATCAATAGCTAGGTTTTATTAGATCTAAGCAAACACAAGAGAAACCTAGCCTAGCATGTTAATGTAAATACAAGCATAAGATATAATCAAGCAGCACATAGACATATTGATTGATTTGATGGAAGACTTATCTTTAATTAAGCATGGATGAAACAAGGGTGGAAAACCTTTGAAAAAGGCAGTAAATTCGACCTAGGGTTTATCCCTAAAGTTCTCCCAAAAGTTGCACACTTTAATGAAAGAAAATCCTAAAATATATATATAGAAAATACATTCTGACGGCGTCAGGTTATAAGTCCTGACGCCGTCAACCCGCCGTGTCTAGGGTTGTCGGATCACTTAGATCCACTTCTGACACCGTCAGCCTCTATAACCTTCTGGGCCGTCTCTCTTTAATGTTACACCTGACGGCCTGGACCATCTAACACCTGACGCCGTCAGGTGTAAACTTCTCAACTCTTCTTCAGGGCGTCAGGTAATGTCAAAATCCAACTCCTTTTTCTTCAAGTGACGGCGTCACCTTGTAACTCCTAACGCCGTCAGGTAGGAATTTGAGCTTGATTTGAGACTTTCTCGTTTCCTTCACTTTTATGCTCCAAAAACGTCCAAAATGCAATGTTTTCCAGAATTCCTCCTGAAAGTACCTAAAATGACAAAAGGAACGATTTAAGGCAATATTTGATCATAAAATAACGATTTAGAGATTAAATGACCCCTATAAGCGTAACACTTTTCACCTCATCACCTATGCAAGGTTTAAATGGAGTGAGTCGAGTGGACAAAAGGGTTATGTAAAAATGTGGAAATGATTAATGCAGGTTNAAATGCAATGTTTTCCAGAATTCCTCCTGAAAGTACCTAAAATGACAAAAGGAACGATTTAAGGCAATATTTGATCATAAAATAACGATTTAGAGATTAAATGACCCCTATAAGCGTAACACTTTTCACCTCATCACCTATGCAAGGTTTAAATGGAGTGAGTCGAGTGGACAAAAGGGTTATGTAAAAATGTGGAAATGATTAATGCAGGTTAAGAATGTAGGTTTTAATGAAAAGTGCAAACACATAGAAAATGTGTAAATATAATAAGCGGGTTCCGTATACCCTACGATGCTTATCTAAACTAAATAAAATGGATGAGATGATGTGTGTGTTAAAATGTTAATGACTTGGATCCAATGTGAAAATGTGAAAAGGATAAGGATGGTATCCTTCGGGATAGCCGAGTTAATGATGATTAAAGATGGTATCCTTCGGGATAGCCGAGTTAATGATGATTAATGATGGTATCCTTCGGGATGTTCAAGTTAATGAATATTAAAGAATCCTTCGGGATAAAAAGTATTGCCTTCATCGGCAAGGGGTTGCCTATATCCTTGGCATATAAAAATATCCCTAAGGTGAATGTGGTAATGGTATGGATCCAAGTCTAAAAGTTAAAAGGTAATGTGAAGAATAAAAAGAACAAGAAGATTTAAAAGTTAAAATGTGTAACGAATAGGTGCGAGTGTTATGTCAGAAGTGTATAAGTAGGATGGTTTATGATTTCCTTATTTGAATGGATTGGGACGCCTTTTCATTTAAATAAAGAAGTTATAAATCGTAGAATCATAAGTTTGTATTTCTTTATTTACATTGTTTGGGACGCCTCTCCATGTAAATGGGGAAGTGTGAATGAGTGAGCTTATTTGTTCCCGAAATGGCATGAGTAGGGTAAAGGGTAGAAATGGGAGTCTAGAAATGGTTAGAAGTCGTAAGGAACTAAGATAGGTGGATAGAGTAAGAGTTAGACTTTTGACTTGAAGTAAGAGTCGTTGTGTAAAACCTAGAGTTTAGGTGTTAAAGTATAAGTTGAACTGATTAAAGTTTTAAAAGATATAATTTTTTGCAATGCGAAATAATGGTAAAGTGAAGTAATAATGGTAATAAATGATAATATGGGTTAACGACCTATGAAGGTATTGGATAAGAAGTAAAGGCAAACGTAACAGGTAGTAAAATGCTAACGAAATAGTAAAAAGGTTACGGTAAAAAGTAGAAAGTTAATAAATAATTAACTTATGAAAGTTAAGATGGTGCGAAATGTTCAAGTGAAACATAGTCCTTGACGGGAAAGTTAGAATGGAATGAGTTAGTAGGTTATGTGATAGACGTAGAAATGGTATAATGGTATACATTAGTAGCAAGGATTGTGTCTTGAATGACATAATGATTGAGAAGAAATGAAAGATTAGAAAAGTTAAGCGAGAAATATAATGAGTTAAGGATATGATGTGCGTATAGTGGACCTTGAATTGCAAAATCACTTAGATCCTTACAACCAAAAAGAGATGAAGAACGGAAAGTGCTAAGAACGGGAATAAGATGGGACTAAGTTTTGGTTAGTTTAGACAAGAGATTTCAGGGACAAAATCTTAATAAGGGGGATAGAATTGTAAAACCCGTACCCCGGATACAAATAGGCCCCACCCTAGATGGAATTGAGTAAGGTTTACCATGATTGGCTAGTCAACGAATGTAAGTTATAGCAAACCCGATAGTCAAAGAATGAGTATTATGGCAATAGAAAATATTATGTGACACAACTAGAAAGGTAATGGACTTCAAGGACCTAAGTGCTAATATGCTAAATGTGTTATAAGTTGATTGTGGCTAAAGTAGGAAGAAAAGGACTAGAGGGAACAATTATGCCAAAGGGCCAAAGTAGTGCAAGTAAATATCTTTTATCTAGAGAATTCTACCATTCTCTATTAAGTTCTATCCATTATTAAGGGTGTGTATATGGTCCGGTTTTGGGATGGAGAAAAAGAGGGAAAAGTGTACTTGTTGGATAGCTAGGAAAGAAGAAGATGGAGAGCTAATGATTATGGTCATCTTTAGCAAGATCACCCCAAGTAAGTATCCCTAATCTTAAGTTATTGATGATTATGAGGTAAAGATTTATGGGTTAAGTGGGTTTTCATCATATGATCAAAGTATGATCATATGATAATATAGAAAGAATGATGGGTAAGCTTTTAATGGTTTATATAAACCCTTGTTGATGATGATGTTGATTATTTATCAATAGGTTTGATAATGATGATGATGATGAAAGGTAGTGATGATGATGATGATGATGTCTTTGATAGGCTTAGCTTGGATTCAAGGTAAGTAAACCGGTTATAATGTGATGTTGTAATGATTTTATATGTTATATATTATGTGCTTTGTTGTTTTTAGGTAATTGAATGATTGAATGTATGGGCTATGTTAAAATGAGGTTATGACTAGTTTGGCATAATTAGTAATGAAGTTTTAGAAAATGGAAGGTTTAGGATGAAGTATGTTGATGTTGACTTATAAGGAAATGAGGATGCTTAAGTTGTTAAGGTATGTGTTGATGTTAATGTTTTATTGGTTAATGATGTGTAATGTGTAAATGAGTTATGATGTTATGTTATATCCGTTTTACTTACTAAGCATTCGTGCTTACGGTTTAATGTTTCAATGTTTTGTAGGCTAAGGTATTAATGTGATGGCTCGAATAAGGATTAATGTTGGATATGCGAAGTGTAGAAGGATCTGGTAAGAAAGTAGAGCTAGGTAGAATACCGAGCTCAAGTCAAAGTTGTACCCCCGGGAGTCTTTTAATGACTTGTAAAGTAAAGTCAAGTGTCAAAATGTATGTTAATGGAGTTGATTCGCAAAAATCAATATATATGTATATATATTTTCCAAGGAATTGCTAAGGAAATAAGCAAAACCCGAGGTCATAGTCCGTGTGAAGGTGTGAATGGAAAATTGATAATCGTGTCGAAAATGTGTAATGAAAAGGGATAAAGTGATAATGATGAGAATTTCACTAATGATAATGAAATAAAAGCACAAATAAACACTTAGGCAAGTAAAACACGTAAATAAATCCTAAAAACGTAATAAAAAAGTAAAAATAAACGTTAACGCGCAAAATAAAAAGTGAATTTAAGGCATTAATGATCCTACGGGTGTGAAAATAATTTTTCTACGTTCTAAATGACAAAATAAAATTTTAGGAAAAAGAAAAATATTATTTTGGCTTTTTATTTAATTATTATTAATTAAAAACTATTTTTAATTACTTAAAATATACTAAATACTATTTAATATAAAATAAAGCTAGAAAAATAAAAATTTAATTTTTAGAATTATAAAATAACCTAAAACTAATTTTAAAACTGAAAAATATTTTTGGATTTTTTTATGAATTATTATTAATTAAAAAGGATTTAAAAATACTTAAAAAGTATTTTAATTGAAAGAAATAGTAAATGACCTTAGATAATTATGAAATTTTTAGGGAAAATCTAAATTATTGTTATAAACCTAGGAAAAATAAAATTACTTAATTTGAAACCCTAATAAGCACTTTTGGGCAAATAAGCAGTTTAGGAATAAGTACAAAATAAGCAATTAAGCACTATTAAGCACAATAAGCTTACAGAAGGTTCTAACCACTTATTTATCCTTAATTCCACTTAATTTGACCAGAAAAGCACTTAGGATAAGTTAATAAGCACTTTAGCAAATGACAGATTGAAACAGATAAGTCCCTTAGTTTTGGCTTACAAATAAGACACCTAATAAGCTGATTTGGGGAAACTTAAGGGGGCAAAAGGGAGATTACCTATCAGAGAACCTGAAAAGTGCAAAAGCCCTAATTTTTAAGACCTAATTGACACCTAATTTGACCCTAAACCAGTCTACTGTAGCTACTGCACAGATGATGAACAGAATTGGGACAAACTTTGTGATCCAATGNAGAAACCGTGGTGAGGACATTTTCGAAGAAGATCCTTAAAACGTTCCCATGCCTCACCAAAGTTCTCATCAAAACGTTGTTGAAAATTGGTTATATCATTCTTAAGATTAGTCGTTTTGGACGGAGGAAAGAAATGATTAACGAATTTTGAAACGAGTTCTTCCCATGTAGTGATGGAACGAGGGGGTTCTTTTTCGAGCCAAATCCGGGCTGCCCCCTCGAGTGAAAACGGGAATAACATCAATTTAATAGCATCGTGAGGGACATCCTTAAATTTCATGGTCGAAGTTAACTTATTGAACCAACGGATGTGTGCGTGAGGATCATCCCTCTCAAAACCGTGAAATTGGTTTGATATGACAAGTTAAATCAAACCGGTTTTAAGTTCAAAATTATCGGAAAGTATCGGTGGTAAAACGATTGCGTCTCCATATCCCTCGGTGGGACATTGGAGCAACTCTTGCATAGTACGTTGATCGGCCATCTCGGTGATGGGTGCTTCAACAAGAGTACGTATCTCGGGTACGTTAGCTCGTTTACGACGTCTACGATAGTGCTGTGTCAGTATGGTCGAAGATTTATCGATTAATCTCGACCGTGAACGTGTGAGCATACACTAAAAAGAAACCAAAGTAAAAAGGAAAAGGAAAACAAATTTGAAAAGAAAATCTTTTGGTTTTTATATAATTTTTTTGAACAAAAATTGAAATTACAATATTTTTGAGTTTTTATTTATATATAAGAAAAATTAAAATCACAATATTTTTGTTCTTTTCTTTTGTTTTGTTATTTTTGTGATCGATTCATCACCCGAAATCGTTTCCTTCAAATCTACGCACAACGAGGGTGTCGGTTGTAGAATTAAAGTAATCCGAAAACGACTAATTTCATGATCTTTTTTTGCGTTCGAAGTTATTTGGTTTACAACACTCTGTAGAGGTAGAATGAGGATATTTATTATATTTTTGGTATTTTGTAAACACTTTAGGAAAAGTGTTTCGTATTTTTGATTTTTTTTTTAACTTTTTATATAAGAAAATATTTACAAGGAAGGTTTTTCAAAACACGATTTTAAAAACGAAAACTAAAATTCACTTCAACCTTCCCCGGCAGCGGCGCCAAAAATTGATTCGCAAAAATCAATATATATGTATATATATTTTCCAAGGAATTGCTAAGGAAATAAGAAAAACCCGAGGTCGTAGTCCGTGTGAAGGTGTGAATGGAAAATTGATAATCGTGTCGAAAATGTGTAATGAAAAGGGATAAAGTGATAATGATGAGAATTTCACTAATGATAATGAAATAAAAGCACAAATAAACACTTAGGCAAGTAAAACACGTAATTAAATCCTAAAAACGTAATTAAAAAGTAACAATAAACGTCAACGCGCAAAATAAAAAGTGAATTTAAGGCATTAATGATCCTACGGGTGTGAAAATAATTTTTCTACATTCTAAATGACAAAATAAAATTTTAGGAAAAAGAAAAATATTATTTTGGCTTTTTATTTAATTATTATTAATCAAAAACTATTTTTAATTACTTAAAATATGCTAAAATACTATTTAATATAAAATAAAGCTAGAAAAATAAAAATTTAATTTTTAGAATTATAAAATAACCTAAAAATAATTTTAAAACTGAAAAATATTTTTGGATTTTTTTATAAATTATTATTTATTAAAAAGGATTTAAAAATACTTAAAAACTATTTTAATTGAAAGAAATAGTAAATGACCTTAGATAATTATGAAATTTTTAGGGAAAATCTAAATTATTGTTATAAACCTAGGAACAATAAAATTACCTAATTTGAAACCCTAATAAGCACTTTTGGGCAAATAAGCAGTTTAGGAATAAGCACAAAATAAGCAATCAAGCACTATTAAGCACAATAAGCTTACAGAAGGTTCTAAACACTTATTTATCCTTAATTCCACTTAATTTGACCAGAAAAGCACTTAGGATAAGTCAATAAGCACTTTAGCAAATGACAGATTGAAACAGATAAGTCCCCTAGTTTTGGCTTACAAATAAGACACCTAATAAGCTGATTTGGGGAAACTTAAGGGGGCAAAAGGGAGATTACCTAGCAGAGAACCTAAAAAGTGCAAAATCCCTAATTTTTAAGACCTAATTGACACCTAATTTGACTCTAAACCAGTCTACTGTAGCTACTGCACAGATGATGGACAGAATTGGGACAAACTTTGGGATCCAATTTACCCTATCCAATGTTGTTGGAACTGGCTTATATTGATTCTATGTAAACTATGCTAGGTAAATTAACCCCAAAATCAAATTCAAGCCTATCTAACAACTATTGATCTACTAATTTATCCCTAGAAGTTGACTGTTGGGACAGATTTAGAGTACTAGTTGACTTTTGCAAATGCACACTAAGTTTGACTATTGTGAATTTAAGCAGCCTAAACCTACTCCACTATGTTGTTTTATGATATTGGATCACTTAAATCTTGAACCTAAACACTATATAAATGATTTGAACAAAATGGCACCTACAGAATCACTATTATGCTGACAAAATTAATATGGGAGTGGATTTTTGACTTTTGCTAATAAACCACCTATTTTATGTTATGACTAACCTAAATATACCTACTGTGACTTAACTAAACTAAATAAACTACTAGAAACCTACTAGGACACAGGTGATGTCCTTAATCCAAACACCCCTTTAACTAAGCTAGTATACTATGTTTTATAGATTTAAGCCTCAAACACACAAGCTGATGACTGAACTAAATTATTAGAGTAAATTTAAAGCTATTTGACCTAGAAAAACAGATTAAGAACAACACAAACACACTGATGCAGTTATAGCTAGATTGGGCAGTGAAGACTTAGGAATAGGTTAGAACTTCAATATAAGCACACAATAAACTTTTAACAACTAATTTAAGCTACACTAAGCAAGAATAAGCTACTAGAAACAATAATTAAACTACTTATAGGGATCTGCAGAAAGTAAATAAGGACTTACTTGGTGACTTGGCAGAATGAAATGGACTAGACTTATGGAAAATGGGACAAGCTCACAAAAGCTACTGAGGAACTTGAATGAGCTTATCAGAAGGGATTAGGAGCTTATAGGAAGCTTATGTACCCTTAACTATAAAATATATACCTTTTTTTTTAATATAAAGTAAAAATGAAAACTAATATAACTATTGATTAAGCTTATTTTAACTCACTGAAACTTAAATGAAAGATTTTTAAAAGCTTTTTAACAAATTGAACTTATTAAGAGATTTAATAAAAACAGCTAAACAAGTAATAAAGAAACAACAAAACTTTTATTAAGATTTTAAACGGATTACAATAGTGAAAACATTACATCAAACATAAAACTTTAACCCTAATTTTAAACTCTAAAATCCTACACGACTACAACATGAGGAGAAGGCTTCCTTTTATAGCTGAAGTGGGAGAAGCTAGGGTTTTCTTGAGAAGCCTCTGGATCACTGCTTATAGCCCTTGGATTAGGTATGTCATCATCCCATCGATTTTGGACCATTGGATTGCGTGCCCTTGTCATCTCAACCAATCATAGAAGCTGGGTTTGCCAGCGTGTACACGGAATGACAACATTCCTTCTGTCACGTGTCAGGTGGCAGGTTCTAGAACACTTAATCATTGGGTTAATTAGGGTAATTTTATGGTACGGTGAATCTAGGGTTCATAGCACAGTAACTATTCTGGGTTTAGTTAAATTTGGGGGGCGGGAGTATTAAATGGGATTTTATATTCGTTTTTGACTCTTTCTTTGACCGGTGTTAAAGGTAGTGGGTTACGGGTTGTGGATTTAGGAAGGGTTGGACCGGGTTACACAATAAAGGGTATGGGCTTGTAGTAGTTTTAGGAGTTGGGCTTGTGGGGTATTTTGAGTTTTAGTGGGTTTGTTATTGTTGGGTTTATAATTTGGCATGTAGAAATAAGTTTAGGATTTATAAGTATTGAAAGTTTAGGCTAGTTTTGTAATTTTGCAAAGTTGAAGGACCAAAGCTGCCAAACTTCAATAATTTAATCCAAGGACCTTTCTTGTCCATCTCTGATTCTTCAAGGGCTTGTCTTTACACTTTGATAATAATTGTGATCCAAACTTGTAAATTCCTTCCCCGGCTTCGGCTTTATATACTCTTTCCAATCACGTGCTCGTTTTGTCGTTTTTGGCTTGATTTTCGTCCATTTTTGCAATATCCATTCCTGCACAATCATAAACACAAAAACACAATATATTTGGCATATTTGGTTAGTTTTTGGTCGTTTTGGTCGGGTTTTAGGTCAAATAAAGGTGTGTGTTTTAACACCTACCAAAATCCCCCAGACTAAGGTATTGCCGTGTCCTCACGCAATATGATCAAATCACGCTTTTTGAGATAAATAATTTCATATCCCTTTTTACTAACTTTGAAAAGTAGCAAAACGTTCAAAAGAGATTACGAAATCATTTATTCCCTAAAACGCCCCGTATTTCCATTTTATTCCTTATACTAAATCTACACTACTATTTTGTATTTTTCTATTTTTTACTTGTGACGGTATGTCGACTTTCATCATTTTGCAATAACGTTTAGGGTCATAGAGTAAGAACACGACTCATGGAGAAGTGACCATACGGATAAAATTCGTCGTCCCTGATTTTTCACAAGCCCCCAAACTAAGCGTAAAAACGAGATCACAGCTTATATACAAGTTAGATGCTAATGCTACCCATGGAAGTTACTTGTGTATTAACCTCTTACTCCCATTTTCCTAGTTGATGGTATCTATTTATTTTATTTTTGTGAGAGAAATGAATTTCTTCATAAACATCTCGTTTTCATAATTATTAGTCCGATAAAGATACTAAATTAAGACGCTAAGTAGTTTCTAATCCTTCTCGCGAGAACCGTTGCATACAAAAATGAGGTCCACATCAAGGTCTCTGATTTAACACGATTTTGAGGAGTATCCCTTTTATTGGCGACCGAAACAACTCATCTACGAGTCCAGAGACAGAAGCTTTTATTAGGACCTCCCCGGAGTCAAGGTTTGGCATTTTTAAAACATTTATTCAAGCATATTAACATATTAGTCCTCCGCCTTTTACAACAATTACAACATCGGCTGCGAACCGGCAAGATGTAATAGTCTTATTATGACTTTGGAATTTCCTCTGCCTTTTTGAAGTCTACAAATCGGCTGCGAACCGACAAGATGTAGAAAACTTTTATGGCTTTGGATTATATATTCTTCATTTATTCATACATTCATTAGTTCCCAAACCCTAAGTCCTACGGCTTTTATAACAATCCCAACATCGGTTGCGAGCCGGCAAGATGTGATAGTCTATTACACCGTAACACTGGCAGTACCTTGATGTGTACCCA
>LBNU01018368.1:14507-39317 GCA_014162995.1 Artemisia annua | reverse complement strand
ACCCCCCAGACTAAAGATAAACATTGTCCTCAATGTTTCAAAGGTAAGGGTAATCCTATGAAAATCTAGGGCCGTTTATTAATTATGCCAAAAGATAAACGTTAGTCGATAAGATTAGGATATTTTGTGGATTTCCCGTAGAAGCAACGATGAATGAGACTCGAGTGGAGAGAAAGACAAACAACGAGCACGAGAGTCTTCATAAATCGGGGCAAATCCTGGACATACACAAACAACCACGAAACACGAGATATGGAAGAGGTCGCCCCTCCTCACGTCACTTATTAGAAAATAAAGAAATTAGAAATAAAGATAGATAGGATAAGCATGGGTTGCCTCCCACGAAGCACTTTGTTTTTGATTACCGAGTCATGTAGCTTGACTCGATCCCCGAATTTAGTTATCCTTGGGGAAAGTTTGGAGATCCGGGACAACCATGGGTGGTATATCCCCTCCGAAGTAATGTTTGAGACGATGACCGTTCAACTTAAAGTTGGGACCTTCGGGTTGAGCTAACTCGATGGTGCCATAAGGGAAAACTTGGGTAACGGTAAACAGTCCTGACCAACGGGTTTTGAGTTTGCCCGAGAAAATCTTCAATCGAGAATTGAAAATAAGGACTCGATCACCAACGTTGAAAACGCGGTCTTTGATCTTAGCATCATGAATCCTCTTCGTTTTCTCTTTGTAGATCAAAGAATTCTCGTAGGCTTGATCCCTAAGTTCGTTTAATTCATTCAATTGAACTTTTCGGTGATCACCCGCGGTTTTTAGGTCAAAATTAGCATGTTTTAAGGCCCAGTATACCTTGTGCTCTAATTCAATGGGCAAGTGACAAGCCTTTCCATACACCAACTTATAAGGAGTATACCCGATGGGGGTTTTGTAAGCGGTACGGAAAGCCCATAATGCATCATCTAACTTATCGGCCCATGATGCACGATTATCATTTACGGTCCTTTCTAATATACGTTTCAAACCACGATTGGAAACCTCAACTTGACCGCTCGTTTGCGGGTGATACGCGGTAGAAAGATGATGAGTAACTCCGTACTTAAGCATAACTTTGGCGAATTGATCGTTACAAAAATGGGTACCGCGATCACTTATAATAGCACGAGGAGTACCAAATCGGGCAAAAAGACTCTTCAAAAACTTTACAACAACTCGGGCGTCATTGGTGGGGAGCGCTTTTGCTTCAACCCATTTCGACAAGTAATCGATGGCCACGAGTATATACTTATTCCCTCGAGAAGACGGGAATGGTCCCATAAAGTCAATACCCCAAACGTCAAAGATTTCACAAACTTGAATCGCATTTTGAGGCATCTTGATAACATCAAATTTACCCCCAATCTAAGTGTTAATTTCCCCCTTAAAATGCTCATATTTTCTACTTATATGAAGAATATATACTCTTATTTCTTCCTATTTTGGTTTCAGGGTAAAGATGAGTAAAAGAACGAACTTAAGCGGAAATGGAAGGACTTTGGAGCAAATACGTGGAAATTATGGATTCTGCACTAACTACGGCGTAGAGGTTCATCTACCTACGCCGTAGCAAAGCTTCACTAAGACTACGCCGTAGAAGCTCTCCTACCTACGGCGTAATAAAGAATTTATGAAGACTACAGCGTAACCCCACAACTGGCTACGGCATAGAAGTCCGCTAAAGAACACTACAGAGTAGGCAACTATCCAAGCTACGACGTAGGAGCTCATTTGAGGCAGTAAAGAACTAACGAGGCCAAGGAAGAAGCTACGGCGTAGCCACCTTATCTACTATGCCGTAGGAGGTTTATCACCAAGACTATACGCCCGTAACACTTGATCAAGTTGCGGCGTAACAATATTTGCAAAGGTTACGGCGTAACAACCCTAATACGCTACGCCGTAACATAGTCGGGGCCTATAAATACCAACCCTAATTCTGAGTTTTTCATATCACTTCCCATCTTTTCACCACAGCAACGTTGGGAAAAACTCAGGAAGGAGGGAGAACGAAGTTCTAGCCACATCCAAGTCATTTCCAAGGGAGGAATCACACACCGATCATAAGTGTTTTCATTCCTTTACTTTGTATTCGATTCATGCTTAGATTTGTATTAACTCAACTTTATTTTACTGCAATTATGAACATGAGTAGCTAAACACCTTTTGGTGTTAGCCTACTTATGAAATTGCTATGATATTGATTTAGTTTTCCACGCATCTATTGTCTATTGTTTGTTTACTTTCATGGCGAGGCTTGGGACACTCTAGTTCCCGTAGTGTTTAGCGTTGGTTGTTCCTTAGAGGCTTGTGGAATTAACCCTAGGAAGCAAGCCGCTAAGGATGTGACTTGGTAAGGGTTAAGTGCCAACCGTAATCGTCTTCCCTTACCATGCATGTGCGAATTAACCCTAGGACCACCTACCGATGCTTTACACTTAACGGAGTTAGAGGAGTGTAAGATCTGACCATGCCGCATTCGTTTAAGTCTTGTCCATGTTAGTAGAGGCACTTAATGACTCTTATGTCTTCGTACCGATGAACCCACGGTTTTACAATAACTTTGGATAGGACAAGGTATAAGATAGATCTAGGCGAGTTTGACCATCTGACCCGAAATGAATATTGAATCCCCGAACGATATGATAGGATGGACCTATAGGAAAATTAGTCATGATCAAAACAAGAGTAGTAATTAGGTTAACACTACTCATCTCTACTGATTTCCTTCAATTTACTTATTGTCTTGTTATTTACTTTTATTAGTTTAATTAATCTTTCAACTCAAAACCCCTTTTTACACGTGACACGACTTAGATAATTTCCGCACCTTAGCTCTTGGGACGACCTCGGCTTTACCATTTAACTATACCACACACGACCGATACACTGTCTATTAGTGCGTAAAAGGTAGACCTTAGGTAAACGAGACTTTATAAATATTAAAACCTGGTCAGTAAAACCTGCATCAAGTTTTTGGCGCCGTTGCCGGGGAGCTATTAGGATTTTATTTAAGTTTTTATTTAATTTTATTTGTTGCTAGGTCAGGATACAAGACTAGAAGCGCTAGGCCTTATTTGGCAACCCGTTATGATAATCCCGAGAGGCAGTTCTGATGCGCGGGATTGCGACCACACACTAGGGTTTTACCTCTCAAGGGATCTTGAGAAGCTTGCAATCCCCACCAGGCAGTGTACCTGACCGATGTAGTATAGTGTAGTGGCAAGTATCGGGGGATTGATCGTTCTCTCAGGGAATAGTGTCGTTAGGATTGAAAAGCTACTCTAACAGGTCTAGGGGTGAGGGAAGATTCTTTTTGTATTTTTTATATTTTTTGGAAAGCAAGTAAAAATCTCGGGTTTGAAGGAGTGGGCGAAATTAGTTGCTAGTCAACTAACCCAAATAACTACAAATGCAAATAAAATAAAATAATAAGAAAGTAAATGGTTGTGAAAACTAATATGGAGAGAAGTGTGTTTACTTAGATTTCCTTACTCTCTAACTATCTTTTACCAATTGAGTAGTGTGTATTAATTGCGTGGATGACGGATTGTATTCCTTAATACCATTCGTAGGGGTGTGTACGGACTTCCCCTAACTCTATGAGATCCTACTTCACTCCTATGTCGAGCCGGCTAAGAAGCTCCTAACATGGGATCACTAGAATTCACTCATGCATTAAATACAATCAAAATAACCTTAGTACACCTTGGTTCATGTTTCTTAAGACGTTCAAGCATGTTACCAACCGGAAGTCTGCCAGTTTTCTTAAGCCTAACATCGATAATCACCCATCCAATACAATTAATAACACACCATTCAATCAATAATCAATAGTTAGGTTTCATTAGATCTAAGCAAACACAAAGAAAATCTAGCCTAGCATGTTAAACAAAAGACAAGAACAAGATAGAATCAAACAACACATAGACATATTGAATGATTAATTGATTACTTATCTTCAATGTAACATGAGAGATCCAAGGGTATAAAACCCTTAAAAAAGCTGCAAAAATCGTCTAGGGTTTCTCTCTAAAAAGTTCCACACGAATGACTAAAAATTATGCGAATATATATAGAAAAACAGATCTGACGGCGTCACGTTATGGACTTGACGCCGTCACCTCGCCGTGGTTAGGGTTTCTTGATGGCCTTCTTGACGCCGTCCCTCTTTAATCCGTTCTGGCTTATCAAGACTTGACGCCGTCAAGCATGGTCTTGACGCCGTCTGGAGTACTGTTCCAGCAGATTTTGACACTTTGTCGAATTCTTCACTTTTATGCTCCGAAAACGTCCAAAATGCTTCCTTTTCCAGAATTTCTCTCCAAAGTACCTAAAATGCCAAAAGGAACGATTTAGGGCGATATTTGATCAAATAAATACGATTTAGGGCTTAAATGACCCCCGAAAAGCGGTACACTTTTCGCCTCATCAAATACCCTTACACTTGAGATTTGCTTGTCCTCAAGCAAATGCGCTTTTATTCTAATCAAAATACAAGTTAGGGGTCATTTAACACTAATATAAAAGTAATTACAACAAATAATCGTTCCACTTTAATCATAATAAGCACGGAGATTACACACTAGCACCTCACAAGTAGTGTTTAGATACTCACATCTCTCAGGTGTCATAGAATTATATCTCATAAATGAAAATGGACAATATCTCTCACTACCTGTCATAGCAAATAGATTACCATAGGCTTGGGAAAGGATCGAAAACCTTCTCCACTAGGCGTAAGCACCTAAGATAAACTATCAAAGAGGACTTTACAAAAGGGTTGTAATGAGGTGTAGGGATATGATAAACACGGTTTTGTTGGATAAGGGATATTTTACTGGTGGCGAGTTAAAGATCTTGATTAATTACATGTACAATATGGCGTTGCTAAGCCAAGACTAGACTCGACTTAAGCTAATCAAAAACTAAAAAAAACATAAAATAAACATAAAAAGAAACGGGATGGTAGTCCGTATGTTTTTTCTACTTTTCTTTTTCTCATTTTTTTGTATTTTTCGAATTTTTTTTATTTTTTTTATTTTATTTTTTTTTTGCATACATTCTTGCCCTACCATCCAAAATAATACATCATAGGGGCCTCGGTTCTCCCCTTACACTTGAACTTTTACATACTTTACAAATAACTATTCTAATGACTCGAATTAAGATAATCGAAACACTTGGAGTACTTTTAAAATATTTAGCACATATGGGGGTAATAATGTTGTTCTTCCCCATTACTCCATTACACTAGTACTTTACCCATGAGTCCCAATCGTCCCAAAACAATATGTACAAGGATATGACTCGACTTAGCAACCATGTAATCAATTAGATAATTAACTAAGGGTTTAAACAAATGTTGTCACAATAATGCACTAAAGGTGAGTGCATACAAGGTAGGCTAAGGCGATTTGGGTGTACATTTAAGTGGGTTGTAACAAATTCTTCCTTTAAGTAAAATGCTTAAAGTTAGAAACGAAAAGGATAGGCTCTGGAGGGTGTACTAGGGGTATCGTGTACCAAAAATGGGTACAACGCAAGGGTGTGGGAGAATTACTTGACCAATGTAGCCAAAGTAATTATAACAAAAACACAGGTGTAAAACAATGGGTTAATCCTAATGCCTCTTATCATGTAGTAAATCTAACTACACGAATGTAGTCTCACTTGTGGATTCGGGATGGTCCTATCGCAAGTTCTAGAATCTAAGTGCTACCGGTACACACATCATAGCATAAATGCTTTTCCTACCAATTCTAGGGGCGAACCTCACATATTTGGGGTGGAAAATTTTTTAGTGGTACGGTTTTGTGCTAGTCATATAACTCCTATCCATGAGACGCTCATTAAGACCAAAGTTTCACTCCTAAATGTTGTAAAAAATTTTAAATTTGGCACTAAAATTACCCTAACAGGTATTTCTCTCAGTTTTATTACACATCTACCATTAAACAAACAAAAATCAAGCGTAATTGCATTCTCTAAGGTATCGTAATTTCCCCCCCTTACACTTAAGATGAACATTGTCCCCAATGTTCAAATAACAAGATGTTAAAGTAAAAAAGGTAAAAGAATGAAATCAAATACTCCCCTGATTCGCTCGGTAGATAAAGGGGTAACATGGTTAGATCTTCTTCCAAGAAAATGAACACTCAAAGCTTCCCTTCCGAAATATAAATCATCTTCTTGTCCAAAATAACCTGTTAAACCTGAGAAAACAAACACGAAACCGGCATAACATCGGCGGGATAAATCTGTACAAGGATATAATGCTTGTGGAATGAATATTTTGCAGATTCCTGGAGTTTATAAGTTAGAGATTTTATAAAGCACTTTATGATTCCGGAAGAAAAACAAAACTTTCAAAAAATTCCAGAAAACTGAACTTGACGGCGTCAGAAGTGATCTGACAGATTTCTCATGTTAAGTTTCCGGAAAATTTCTGGAAAAACTCAGTTCTCACTTCCTGGAAATCCTGCAAAATATCATTATGACTCGATACAAGCATTTGACTCAAACAATTACTAATATGTATGTCAATTTAATATTGTAATGATTCATGTTCATTTGTTCTTATAAACCGATTTAGATTTCCCTTACACTTATCTTTTGCAAAATACCTTTATATGTAGTTAAGACGAAGTTAAAAACAAAATAAAGCATTTTCACAATTTTGAAACATGAATCAATAACGATAAAAATTAAACATACATACGGAAGCAAATAAAATCAGACAAACAAATAAATAAACACACAAAGCAAATAAAGCTTGGGTTGCCTCCCAAGAAGCGCTTTTCTTTATTAACGAGTCTTGTAGCTAGACTCAAAGTCACGGGCTCTATTATGTTTCCCTACCTCGCATTAGAAATGCGGTTTTGAAGTCTCTAACCACTCCTTCATCCCACTGATATTCCGGGCCTAAAGCCAAGCATCTTGAGAAGTAGGTCATCCTCCTATCATAATAGACCTCAACATCAATCTCATCGTCCTTGATTTCACGGGGTCGGAGAACCTCAACCGGCAAATCTCTTACACCCTTGAACTCCTCCCGCATGTGAGGCATGACATAGGTAACCCTCTCAATTCCTCTTGCAAACAGAACTGTTCCCTTATCGCGATCGCAATTCATTCCAGACTCATCGACAAACGGTTTTCCTAATACGATTTCTCCTAACTCATGGTCGATGATGCCCCTAACATCTTCTAGGATTATGAAGTTACAACGATAAGTAAAGTATCCTACGAAGACATGAACCCCCTTTATCCTCCCTAGAAAGTTACACAATTTAGATGGGTCATTGGGGTCTTTCCTAGGGTCTAACCATTTGCTCATGAGCCAATTCTAGTAGAGCCTAGACATAACATTCATGGGTGCCTTCGGATCGATGTATGTGTGCTCACTAAACATATGAACTACCATGCAAGGGATTTTAATATTCAAATAGTCGCGCTTCCTAATCCATGGTTTCTTCCTATATCTCAGGGGGCATGGGTGCTTTAAGAGAAATTTATAGTAGTTTAATTCCTCAAGTGTTGGTGGGGGGGTTTTGAACTACCATTAGTTCATCATTAGGCTTATTCTCCTTATCTTTGCTAAGGTGGGCGAGTCTCCTTTCTTTATCAATTGATTCAACGAGCTCATTAAACGCCTTAATTTCTCTTTCCATTTTACTGCGTCGCAAAACATTCTCCCTAATTCTAAAAAGTCGGTAATTCCTATCCATAGTGGCGCACTTTTTACGAACAATTGCACAAAGAAAAAGATTGACTAAAGAAAACCTAGAAAAATAAAATAAAAATCTCACTAGAAAGGAATCTAGTGAGTAGACCTAATAAAATAAAAATTCAACCTAAACAATAACTATTCCCCGGCAGCAGCGCCAAAAACTTTGATGCGCGGGATTGCGATCACGCACTAGGGTTTTACCTCTCAAGGGATCTTGAGAAGCTTGCAATCCCCACCAGGCAGTGTACCTGACCGATGTAGTATAGTGTAGTGGCAAGTACCGGGGGATTGATCGTTCTCTCAGGGAATAGTGTCGTTAGGATTGAAAAGCTACTCTAATAGGTCTAGGGGTGAGAAAGATTCTTTTTGTATTTTTTATATTTTTTGGAAAGCAAGTAAAAATCTCGGGTTTGAAGGAGCGGGCGGAATTAGTTGCTAGTCAACTAACCCAAATAACTACAAATGCAAATAAAATAAAATAACAAGAAAGTAAATGGTTGTGAAAACTAATATGGAGAGAAGTGTGTTTACTTAGATTTCCTTACTCCCTAACTATCTTTTACCAATTGAGTAGTGTGTATTTATTGCGTGGATGACGGATTGTATTCCTTAATACCATTCGTAGGGGTGTGTACGGACTTCCTCTAACTCTATGAGATCCTACTTCACTCCTATGTCGAGCCGGCTAAGAATCTCCTAACATGGGATCACTAGAATTCACTCATGCATTAAATACAATAAAAATAACCTTAGTACACCTTGGTTCATGTTTCTTAAGACGTTGAAGCATGTTACCAACCGGAAGTCTGCCAGTTTTCTTAAGCCTAACATCGATAATCACCCATCCAATACAATTAATAACATGCCATTCAATCAATAATTAATAGTTAGGTTTCATTAGATCTAAGCAAACACAAAGAAAATCTAGCCTAGCATGTTAAACAAAAGACAAGAACAAGATAGAATCAAACAACACATAGACATATTGAATGATTAATTGATTACTTATCTTCATTGTAACATGAGAGATCCAAGGGTATAAAACCCTTAAAAAAGCTGCAAAAATCGTCTAGGGTTTCTCTCTAAAAAGTTCCACACAAGTTCCTCACTAATGACTAAAAATTATGCGAATATATATAAAAAACAGATCTGACGGCGTCTCGTTATGGACTTGACGCCGTCACCTCGCCGTGGTTAGGGTTTCTTGATAGCCTTCTTGACGTCGTCCCCCTTTAAACTCCCAAATTGTGTTCTAGCCCGTCATGGCTTGACGCCGTCAAGCGTGGTCTTGACGCTGTCAAGGTACTGTTCCAACAGATTTTTGACACTTTGTCGAATTCTTCACTTTTATGCTCCGAAATCATCCAAAATGCTTCTTTTTCCAGAATTTCTCTCCAAAGTACCTAAAATGACAAAAGGAACGATTTAGGGCGATATTTGATCAAATAAATACGATTTAGGGCTTAAATGACCCCCGAAAAGCGTTACACTTTTCGCCTCATCAAGTTCCAAAAAAAAAAGAAATAACACTCCTATTTCTATTCATAATCTTTTTTCTTTTTGTGACCATTCAGATTCAGACACGGAAGTTAATGAGGATTTCGACACCGACTCAATGACTGTGGAACAATACATGGACCGGAACAACGAAGAATATGATAGAGGGGTAAATTCGGAGCCTGAAACTGTAAAGTTCGAAATCAAGGGACAAATCATTGAGGAAGTACAAGATAGACAGTTTTCGGGAGAAAGTGATGAAGAGGACGCACAAGAACATGTGGAAGAAGTTTTGTACATCGCAAGCACTTACGGGAATGCCCATGTCTCCACATACAAGCTTATGCCCAAAATTTTCCCTATATCTCTCACTGGTCAAGCAAGGAAATGGTTTAATCGCTTGCGTCGTGAATCGAAAGCAACATGGGAAAATCTACGAAGGGCATTTATCCAAAGATTCTGCCCACCTACTAAACTAGCAGCTTCTTTAAGGGAAATCTACAGGTTTGTGCAAATTAGAGAAGAGACGCTATACCAAGCATGGGAACGGTATAACGAGCTCCTTTATCGATGTCTAACACACGACCTCAACAACCAAATGAAAG
This sequence comes from Artemisia annua, assembly GCA_014162995.1. NCBI lineage: Eukaryota > Viridiplantae > Streptophyta > Magnoliopsida > Asterales > Asteraceae > Artemisia > Artemisia annua. Next base: position 29,492 of record LBNU01018368.1, on the reverse strand, counting down.
TTTTTGTCTTCTATAGAGGGCTTGATGAGTATACTCGCAACATCCTTGACTCACAGAGACCTATCCCTGGGCTAACTCCAGAAAAAGCTTTCCAAGCTATACAAAGAACAGCTGAACATGTCCATAAATGGCATTTGGAGACTGGATATGGACCCAAGGATAATTTTAAACATAAGGTAATGAAGACTTTAGCAAAGAATGATGGTGGGTACGCAGCTGAGTTTGAAAGAGCAAGGAAGGAAAGGAATGAAGCTGAAAAGAACCGACGGAGTGAGGAAGTTAAAAGCCTGGTAGGAAAAAGCAGGGATAACAATTTGGAAGAAACTATGCAGAGGTATATTGCAGAATCCATGAAAAGACAAGAGCGAGAAGAGGAAATGTTGAGAAATTTTGTTGAAAGCACAATTTCATCTCTCAAAGCTCACGACATTGGAATCAGAAATCTTGAGTTAAAAGTCGAGCAATGTACTAATATAGTTAAAGAATGTCTGAATAGGGATACTAGCTCACATGTGGAACCATCATCTGAACAAACCAAAGTGATAGATGCCGAAGTAATCGAACCCAAGACATTCTCCGAGAAAGTTAAATTGAGGATCGAAAAGGAGAAACTATTGCTTGATGAATTGGAATCCCTTCCTATCAATGCACCTCTTGTCGAATATATCAAAACCAAAACGTTTAATCTTAAACATTTGCAGGGATTTTTGGAGGCAAAAGATAAGCTAGTGGGAGTAAACTCGGTGAAACTTAATGAAAGATGCTCAGCAATTCTCAGAAATGAACTGCCCCCAAAAGAGAAAGATTCGGGAAGCTTCACTCTACCATGTTTAATAGGTAATTTAAATATTAGTAATGCTTTGGCCGATTTAGGAGCTAGCATTAGTATTATGCCCTACTCTATGTTCACAAGACTTGGGGTAGGGAAATTAAAACCTATTAAAATGGATATCGAAATGGCCGACAAGTCTATGCAAACCCCGTTGGGGGTAGTTGAAAACGTCTTGGTAAAAATTGATAAATTTAGTTTTTCGGTAGACTTTATCATTTTGAATATTATTGAAGACAATAAGATTCCTATAATACTAGGAAGACCTATGTTGGCCACCGCACATGCCAAAGTTGATGTATACGGCAAGAATCTAACCCTTGAGGTTGGAGGGGAGGAGATCACTTTTAATGCTAATAAATTAATAATTCCTCCCGAAAAGGGTAGTGTTTGTGTTGTTGACCATATGCAGGATCAGGAGGAATTCGACTTAGATAAGTTTCTCGACGGGGATGAAATTCAAGGGGCTCCTCTTAGCNTACGGCAAGAATCTAACCCTTGAGGTTGGAGGGGAGGAGATCACTTTTAATGCTAATAAATTAATAATTCCTCCCGAAAAGGGTAGTGTTTGTGTTGTTGACCATATGCAGGATCAGGAGGAATTCGACTTAGATAAGTTTCTCGACGGGGATGAAATTCAAGGGGCTCCTCTTAGCAGCAATGACAACTCCCCTATTGAAAACTTTGACGTTTTCATTGATTTTGAAGAAAGTGGTCACGAAATCGGAATAGATGATGGGGGAGGTGATGCGTGGTTTTGTGACCTTACAACAGGTTTTACCTCTCGAGGGATCTCAAGAGGTTTACAACCCCACCAGGCAGTGTACCTGACCGATGTAGTATAGGATAGTGGTAAGTACGGGGGATTGATCGTTCTCTCACAGGGAATAGTGTTCGTTAGGATAGAAAAGCTACTCTAATAGGTCTAAGGGTGGAAGGAATATTCTTTTTGTATTTTTATGTTTTTATGAAAGCAATTAAAATTCGGTTTTTAGAGGAAGGGCGGAATTAGTTGCTAGTCAACTAACCCAAGTTTACTACTTTTACAAATTAAAATAAAATAAATATCTAAACTATTGTGGTTGTGAAAACAATATGGAGAAAATTATGTTTACTTAGATTTCATTACTCCCTAACTATCTTTTACCGGTTAATTGATATGTATGTTACTTGTGTGGATGAAGGGTGTATTCCTAATAACTCATGGAGTGGCATACATATCTCTCCAATTCTATGAGCTCTTATCTCGCCCTATGCCATGCACGGCACAACCATAGGGGTTGTAAACAGTGGCTCATGCGTTAAATACTACCTTAATAGCCTAGTATGCCTTGGCTACATGTTTCCCAAGACGTTCAAGCACGTTACCATAAAGGAGGTTGGCCAGTTTTCTTGAGCCTAACATTGATGGAACAATCATCCCAACAAACAACAACACACACCAATTAACCAATAATTAATAGTTAGGTTTCATTAGATCTAAGCAAACACTAGAGAATTTAGCTACACATGTTAATTAAAAGACAAGCAAAAGAGATAATCAACCAACACATAGACATATTGATTGAATTAAAGTGAAGACTTATCTTTAATTAAGCATGAGGGTTCCAAGGGTTGGAAACCCTAAAAAGTACAGAAAATTCGTCTTTAGGGTTTGCCCTAAAAGTTCTCCACAAAGTTCCACACTAATGAATGAAAATTAGAAAACTATATATAGATTTTACACTCTGACGGCGTCAGGTTATAAGGGCTGACGCCGTCAGCTCGCCGCCATTAGGTTTCTCGGATGGCCTAGATCCACTTCTGACGCCGTCACCTTATAAAACCTTCTGGGCCGTCACTCTTTAAAATATAACCTGACGGCCTACTTTTCCTAACACCTGACGGCGTCAGGTGTTAATTCCAAAATTTCCTCTGGCCCGTCATTTGAAAATTGGATTCCACTCTTTTGTCAAGGCTTTCTGACGGCGTCACCTTGTGACTTCTGACGCCGTCAGGTTGTAAATCTTCATCTTTTGAGACTTTGTCGTTTTCTTCACTTTTATGCTCCAAAAACGTCCGAATATGCATGTTTTCCAGAATTCCTCTCAAAAGTACCTAAAATGACAAAAGGAACGATTTAGGGCAATATTTGATCACATTTATACGAATTAGGGCTTAAATGACCCCCTAAAAGCGTAACACTTTTCGTCTCATCAAATACCCTTACACTTGAGATTTGCTTGTCCTCAAGCAAATGAGCTTTTATTCCAATCAAAATATGAGTTAGGGGTCATTTAACACGAATATAAAAGTAATTACAACAAATAGTTATTAGACCCTAATCATAACAAGCACGGAAATCATACACTAGCACCTCACAAATAGTGTTTGGATTCTCACATCTCTCAAATGTCATAAAGTTTATATCTCATAAATGGAAACGGAAAATAACACTCACTACCTGTCATAGCAAATAGATTACCATAGGCTTGGGAAAGGATCAATTACTCCTCCACTAGGCGTAAGCACCTAAGATAAACTATCAAAGAGGGCTTTATAAAGGGTTGTAACGTAAGGTGTAGGGATATGATAACACGGTTTGGTTGGAATAAAGGGTATTTTAGTGGTGGCGAGTTAATTATCATGATCAAATACATGCACTCTACATCGTTGCTTAAGTCAAGACTCGACTCAATCTTAGTCTAAAAATGAAATAACAAAAACTAAAAAGGAACATAAAAGGAAACGGGATGGTAGTCCGTATGTTTTTCTTCTTTCTTTTTCATATTTTTTTGTATTTTTCTTGATTTTTCGATTTTTTTTTTCATACACTCTTGCCCTACCATCCAAAATAATACATCATAGGGGATTTGCATTCCCCTTACACTTGAATCTTTACATAACTTTACAATCACTATTCTAATGACTCGAATTAAGATAATCGAAAAACTTGGAGTACTTTTTAAATATTTAGCACGTATGGGGGTAATAATGTTGTTCTTCCCCATTACTTCATTACACTAGTACTTTACCCATGAGTCCCAATCGTCCCAAAACAATATGTACAAGGATATGACTTAACTTAGCAACCATGTAATTGACCGGATAATTAACTAAGGGTTTAACAAATGTTTTCACAATAATGCACCAAAGGTGGGTGCATACAAGGTAGGCTAAGGCGATTTGGGTGTACATTTAGTGGGGTGTAAACAAATTCTCACTTTGAGTAAGATGCTCAAAGGTCGAAACGAAAGGATAGGCTCGGAGGGGTGTACTAGGGGTATCGTGTACCAAAAATGGATACAACGCAAAGGGTGTGGGAGAATTACTTGACCAATGAAGTCAATGTAATTATAACAAATATACGGGTGTAAAACAATGGGTTAATCCTAATGCCTCTTATCATGTAGTAAATCTTAACTACACGAATGTAGTCTCACTTGTGGATTTGAGATGGTCCTAACGCAAGTTCTAGAATCTAAATACTACCGGTACTCACATCATAGCACCAAAGATGGATGCTTTTCCTACCAATTCTAGGGGCGAACCTCACATATTTGGGGTGGAAAATTTTTTAGTGGTACGGTTTTGTGCTAGTCATACAATTTCCTATCCATGAGACGCTCATTAAGATCAAGGTTTCACTTCTAAATGTTGTAAAAAATTTTAAATTGGCGCTAAAATTGCCCTAACAAACATTTCTCTTGGTTTTATTACAAATTTACTATCAAACAAAGCAAAACATCAAGCATAAGTATATTCTCAACGGTGCTTTCATTTACCCCCCTTACACTTAAACCGAACATTGTCCCCAATGTTCAAATAAAAGACGTAAAAGTAAATAAGATGAAAGAATGAAATCAAATACTCCCCTGAATCGTTTGTTGTGGATAGTGATGTAACATGGTTAGATCTTCTTCCAAGATAGACGAACGTTCAAAGCTTCCCTTCCAAAATAATAAACGTCTTCTTGTCCAAAATAACCTGTTAACCTGAAAAAGATAAAGGCCAACCTCGCGTAAAATCGGCGGTAAAATCTACATAATAAGATATAATGCTTGTGGAATGAATATTTTGCAGAATTCCTGGAGATTATAAGTTAAAGAATTGACAAAACTTTTTAGGTTTCCGGAAAAATACAAAACTTTCAAAAATTGCAGAAAATTATAACCTGACGCCGTCAGGTGTTAATCCTGACGCCGTCAGAAAGTTCTGACAGAATTCTCATGTTAAGCTTCCGGGAAAAATTCTGGAAAAACTAGATCTTACTTCCTGGAATTCCTGCAAAAATTCATTATGACTCGATACAAGCATTTGACTCAAACAAGTACTAATATGTATGCTAATTTCATTGTTATGATTCATGTTCATTCGTTCTTTATAAACCGATTTGGATTTCCCTTACACTTAGCTTTTGCAAAATACCTTTATATGTAGTTAAGACGAACTTAAAAACAAAATAAAGCATTTTCACAATTTAGTTTGAAGCATGAATCAATAACAAGAAATATAACTTACATACGGAAACAAATGAAATCAAATAAACACACAAAAACAAACAAAACATGGGTTGCCTCCCAAGAAGCGCTTTTCTTTATTAACGAGTCTTGTAGCTAGACTCAAAGTCATGGGCCCCTATGTTTTTCCATACCGCAACTTAAATACGGTTTTAAAGTTTTTAATCACATTGTCATCCCATATGTATTCCGGACCTAAGGCCATGCATCCTGAATATTTAATCCTCTCTACATTGTGATTATTCTCACTCACCTCGAATGTAGGGATATTGTCGACATCTAAGTCTTCAACATCCTTGAATTTGTCGAACTTATAGGGCATCTTATACTTAACACTCTCGGTTTCCTCGCAAAAAGTGACAATGCCCTCGTCCCTATCATAGATCATTTTAGATGTGTTGACGAATNACCTACTCCTTTTTGGTCAATTTTATGATCTTTGATGATGTAACCGAATTTGTGGAAAATGGTTTAGAAGAAATAATTTTAGGGAAACCATTCCAAGACTTGTCGGGAATCCAGATTGACACTTTAAATGGAGTAGTATGGCTTTCTAATAATAATGATGTCACCATTTTTAAGATGCCAAGAGTGGTCGAGAAATTTAAGCATTGGAATCGGAAGCAATTGAGTAGAGCCAAACCCCTTCTTGAGATTAGCAATAAGGATAAAGGAAATGGATACAACTATCCTTATCAAAAGATTAAAGACTTTTACAAGGGATGTATGGATCTTGGTGATGCTTACAAAAGGAATGAGCAAGTCATTGATATGCTAGGACGCAAATACGCTAGCATATACGAAATGACCAATGGACACTATTAACGCGACAGTGAGTCTAACTTAAAGACTCGATAATAAATTAAAGTGCTCTTTCGGGAGACAACCCGAATTATCCTTTTCCTTTTATTTTCTCTATTTTGTTGGTTTGGTATGTTTTGTACTAATATTTTGCAGGTACTAAAGGAAGCATTGCGATGGGCAACAAATTTTTGGACTTTTACTCCAAGAAATATTCCCCAGGGCCTTGCTACGGCGTAGCTCTTCCATTGGCTACGCCGTAGCACCCTCCAGGTTTCATACTGGATTTATTCAGCAACTACGGCGTAGCACCCCATTTAAGCTACGCCGTAGCTACCTTCTGAACCTTAAAAATGCTTTTTACTTTACAAAACATTCTTAAACTTGTATTAGTTTTTAAATGAACTTTGTGGGTGTGTTCCCTATAAACCCTCACGAGACTTCACTCGTCCACTTGGGACACCAAGTGGTTTAAAAGGCTTGTTGCATACACTAAATGCAACCGTGATTCCTACGAAAGTGAGTTAGGTTTTTCTTTTTCTTTTTAGGTTTTATGCTTTTGGTAGTTGTGTGATTCCAGGAAATTGAAGTTTGCTCATAAGGCGTAGTGAAGGCACGTTTCTCAAACATGATCCTTCTATCATTTTGAAGAGTAAATTTCAGGGAAGTTCTCGTTCTAATTCTACTTTTCCTCCTTATTTTTCATTTTATGTACAAAAGGGACTTTGTACAACTCAAGTGGGGGGACGGGAGTAGAATCATTTACTTGAACTTTATTTTGCCCTTAATTTTCTAGTTTATTTTGAAAAATTATGCAACTTTTAAAACTTTTGACATGTTTTTCCGAACCTAACTAGAATGGACCTTAGCCAAGCACATTAACCCTTAATACCATGGTGAGGTTTAGCCTATTTCAGTTTTCCCCTGTTTTACCCCAAATCCACCAAAAATATGAGTGTGCCGGTAGTTTGTAAACTTTAAAACTTGGCTTTTACATCATTTTGAAACCTTGTACGAGTAGTGTATTGAGATTTCTTAATACATTTGGAAGAAACTTTTTAAGAAGGCAATATTTTAGGATTATCACCCAAATAACCTTTATGTGTGTGATTATCGATTAGTCACATCGACTATTCGACCCCCGTGTTAAAACCCTTTGTTGCACTCACCTTTAGTGCAAGATACCCCTAGATACACCCTTTTGAGCCTATCCTTTCGTTTCTTACCCATATTATTGTTTCGATACACCTATACACCTTAGCCTACCGTGTAGTCTTTGTTTATGATTGGGAAGTTGCCACTTGTTCTAATTTGAGGTCCAAGTCAAGAGGTTCAAGAATCACACCTACGTTGAAGACTCATCATTGAAGATCATGAGAAAACCCACTATTGTACATGTATTGTTCATCCCAAGTGGGGGGATATGTTATGTTCAAAAAAAAGTGAATTTCTGTATGTAGATATATTAACTTTGGTGCACCCTTGTATAGCACCGTAATAAGAGCTTTGAAAGATTTAGCATCGAAGAGGCCACTTCGGTCATATTTGAAGAATGAAGTTGTTGGTTCTTAATCACCAACATGAAGACCAAGTGTGGTGCCCATCATGACGTCCTCTAATGGCACACACTTGTTACATGATCCAATTCTCGCATTTTGAAACTTGGACTTTGGATGAACGGCAAGTGGTAGCAACTCGGTTATAGGCTAAGACTATTTGTTTTCTTTTTCATTTTACACCATTATTGTGCATCCCATGTCTTATCCTACCCTTTAGTTGTGAATCATGCTTAGGTGAGGGATTTGAGCAGTCATTGGTGTCTTGCCCGGCGTTCCGGTCATGTACCATTGCCTTTGTCGCCCTTGCCGTAGTATGTTAGTAACAACGCTACACCCAAATAGCCTTATATGTGTTCACCCAATATTGCCTTTAAGAATTGTTTTGACCTTAGTGGTAGAGATTTGTGTAACTACCAAGCCTATGATAGAATACATTCTATGACTGTGCGTTGAGTGATCACCCCAAAATTAACACTTAGATTAGGAGAGAGATGTGAGTGTTTGTTCCAATTTTGTGTGGTGTTCGGCTTTGATAAATTCTAGCATAGGAAGTTTTTAAATTCATATTCTCCAGTTTCTTGGGGGATATCTTTTTGAGAATGATTCTAATAAGGTCTACTTGAGGGCAAGTAGAGTTCAAGTGGAGGGATATTTGATAACATCAAATTTACCCCCAATCTAAGTGTTAATTTCCCCCTTAAAATGCTCATCTTTTCTACTTATATGAAGAATATATACTCTTATTTCTTCCTATTTTGGTTTCAGGGTAAAGATGAGTAAAAGAACGAACTTAAGCGGAAATGGAAGGACTTTGGAGCAAATACGTGGATATTATGGATTCTGCACTAACTACGGCGTAGAGGTTCATCTACCTACGCCGTAGCAAAGCTTCACTAAGACTACCCCGTAGAAGCTCTCCTACCTACGGCGTAATAAAGAATTTATGAAGACTACAGCGTAACCCCACAACTGGCTATGGCGTAGAAGTCCACTAAAGAACACTACAGAGTAGGAAACTATCCAAGCTACGACGTAGGAGCTCATTTGAGACAGTAAAGAACTAACGAGGCCAAGGAAGAAGCTACGGCGTAGCCACCTTATCTGCTACGCCGTAGGAGGTTTATCACCAAGACTTTACGCCCGTAACACTTGATCAAGTTACGGCGTAACAATATTTGCAAAGGTTACGCAGTAACAACCCTAATACGCTACGCCGTAACATAGTCGGGGCCTATAAATACCAACCCTAATTTCGAGTTTTTCATATCACTTCCCATCTTTTCACCACAGCAACGTTGGGAAAAACTCAGGAAGGAGGGAGAACGAAGTTCTAGCCACATCCTAGTCATTTCCAAGGGAGGAATCACACACCGATCATAAGTGTTTTCATTCCTTTACTTTGTATTCGATTCATGCTTAGATTTGTATTAACTCAACTTTGTTTTACTGCAATTATGAACATGAGTGGCTAAGCACCTTTTGGTGTTAGCCTAGTTATGAAATTGTTATGATATTGATTTAGTTTTCCACGCATCTATTGTCTATTTTTTGTTTACTTTCATGGCGAGGCTTGGGACACTCTAGTTCCCGTAGTGTTTAGCGTTGGTTGTTCCTTAGAGGCTTGTGGAATTAACCCTAGGAAGCAAGCCGCTAAGAATGTGACTTGGTAAGGGTTAAGTGCCAACCGTAATCGTCTTCCCTTACCATGCATGTGCGAATTAACCTTGGGACCACCTACCAATGCTTTACACTTAACGGAGTTAGAGGGGTGTAAGATCTGACCATTCCGCATTCGTTAGTCTTGTCCATGTTAGTAGAGGCACTTAATGACTCTTATGTCTTCGTACCGATGAACGCACAGTTTTACAATAACTTTGGATAGGACAAGGTATAAGATATATCTAGGCGAGTTTGACCATCTGACCCGAAATGAATATTGAATCCCCGAACGATATGATATGATGCACCTATAGGAAAACTAGTCATGATCATAACAAGAGTAGTAATTAGGTTAACACTACTCCTCTCTACTGATTTCCTTTAATTTACTTATTGTCTTGTTATTTACTTTTATTAGTTTAATTAATCTTTCAACTCAAAACCCCTTTTTACACGTGACACGACTTAGATAATTTCCGCACCTTAGCTCTTGGGACGACCTCGGCTTTACCATTTAACTATACCACACACGACCGGATACACTGTCCGTTAGTGCGTAAAAGGTAGACCTTAGGTAAACGAGACTTTATAAATATTAAAACCTGGTCAGTAAAACCTGCATCACATCTCATCCTTTTGTGAAATTTTTCCTTGACGTTGGCAAGAGTCACATGACTTCACCAAGTCTTGTGCATCACGGTATATCGTCGGCCAATAGAAGCCGGAATCGAAAACTTTCTTGGCGGTGTAATTGGCACCATAATGTCCCCCCGTGGGTCCATTGTGGCATGCCTTAAGTATGTCCTCGGCTTCCTTGCCGTGAACACACCGCCTAATAACTTGGTCCGCACATATCTTAAAGAAGTAGGGGTCGTCCCAGAAATAATGTTTAACGTCTTTAAAAGACTTGTTTTTCTGTTGGGACGACATCCCTTTCCGAATGAAATTCCCCGCATGGTAATTCGCAAAGTCGGCGAACCATGGGGTACTTGGGTCATGAGATAAACTCCCAAGTGTCTCGAGAGGAAATGACTCATTAATATCCTTTTTCTCGAGAACACTTTGATGGGGATTTTCAAGTCCAGACAAATGGTCGGCTGCTAGGTTCTCCGCTCCTTTCTTGTCTCGAATTTCGACATTGAATTCTTGAAGAAGGAGAACCCACCGCATTAATCTTGGTTTAGCATCTTGTTTAGTCATAAGGTATTTCAAGGCCGAATGATCCGTATACACTATGCACTTTTTCAAGAGGAGATAAGGTCGAAACTTTTCAAAGGCATAAATGACGGCTAACATTTCTTTTTCAGTAGTCGTGTAATGATATTGAGCGTCGGTCATAGTCTTACTTGCATAGTGTATCGGTTGGAAGTATTTGGTCTTACGTTGCCCCAAGACCGCCCCGATAGCATAATCGCTAGCATCGCACATAAGCTCAAAAGGCAAGTCCCAATCGGGGGCAACTAATATCGGAGCTTCCGTCAATTTCTTCTTAAGTATCTCAAACGCTTCAACACACTCATTAGAGAAGAAGAACGGAGAATCTTTTTCAAGCAAATGGGTCAGAGGTCGGGAAATCTTAGAAAAGTCTTGTATGAAATGTCGATAAAAACCGGCATGACCTAGAAAACTTCGAATTCCTCGAACGGTGGTGGGATGAGGTAGCTTTGCGATCACATCGACTTTAGCTCTATCGACCTCAATCCCGGCTTTGGAAATCATATGGCCGAGGACAATGCCCTCTTTAACCATGAAATGACACTTCTCCCAATTGAGAACCAAATTAGTATCTTCACACCGTTTTAGCATTTTCTCTAAATGGGAAAGGCAAGCGGTAAACGAATTTCCATAGACCGAGAAATCATCCATGAATACTTCCATAGTCTTCTCGATCATATCTTGGAAAATGGCCGTCATACACCTCTGGAACGTGCCTGGAGCATTACATAAGCCAAAGGGCATACGTCGATAAGCAAACGTCCCATAAGGGCAAGTAAACGTGGTCTTTTCTTGATCCTGAGGATCGATCGGAATCTGAAAGTAACCGGAAAAACCATCAAGAAAACAATAGAACTCATTTCCCGCTAGACGTTCTAGCATTTGGTCCATAAAAGGAAGTGGGAAATGGTCGATAGTCGATACAAACTCTCCATCCCGTAACGAGACGTGTGGGAATTAGCTCATTATCTTCATTCGTCACTACGGTCATTCCACCTTTCTTTGGAACACAATGGACCGGGCTAATCCATGAGCTATTGGAAATGGGGTAAATCATCCCAGCGTCGAGGAGTTTGATAACTTCCTTCTTAATAACTTCATGGATTTTCGGGTTAACCCGTCGTTGTTGTTGGATCACGGGCTTAAAATTATCTTCGAGCAAAATCTTATGAGTTCAAAAACGAGGGTCTATGCCCTTGATGTCGGAAATTTGCCAAGCGATGGCACTCTTATGCTTCCTAAGCACATCTAAGAGACGGGTCCTCTCCTCATCTTTAAGGTCTTTAGAAATGATAACGGGAAATTTATCGGTCCCTCCTAAGAAAGCGTATTCGAGATGAGGAGGTAAATCCTTGAGCTCGGGCTCGGGAGGTTTTTCGTTAGACGGCTCAACTTCATTAACTTCTTTGATTTCTTCAACATGAATATCCTTCGGAGGGAGAGGCGAAAACGGATCATCATTTAAAAGTTTTTCAAGCAAAAGAATATCTCCCTCGATATCGATATCAGATTGATCAATTTCCAGTGAAAATGATTCATAAGTAAGACAAGTCTCGATCTCTTCCAAGTTGAAATCACTTCCCTCAAACGGAGTAAGGGAAGGGGAAGAGTCGGATACAATAGGTTCAGAAGAAGGAGTGGGATTACCACTCGAAGCATTGTTTGAAAAACCTAGAAGCTCTTAAGCATACTCCTCCATAGCAATATCAATAACATCAATACGGTTAAGAGATTCAACATCGTAGTTGGAGGAGTCCTCGACATTTGGTCCAAATTAAAATTAACGGCTTCACTTTCATCGCGCAAAGTAATCTCTTCATCGTAAACATCAATCAAAGCATGACCGTTCCTTAGGAAGCCTCTTCCGAGAATGAGAGGAACCCTTGGATCGGCATCAAAATCGAAAATCACAAAATCAGCGGGGAAATGGAACTTTCCCACATTGACGACGACATCCTCGGCTATTCCCACTGGACGGGAAGTAGATCGATCGGCAAGCTCGAGGGTCATGCATGTTGGGGTCAGTTCAGGAAGAGATAATTTCTTCCAAACGGATAAAGGCATGAGGTAAATGCTAGCACCAAGATCGGCCAAGGCGAAGCATTGAACCATCCCCGAAAAATTACACGGAATTAGGAACTTTCCGGGGTATCCAAGCTTTTCGGGAAGCTTCTTAAGGAGAACCGCCGAACAATTCTCGTTCAAAGGTGTTTTTGCCATTTCAGACAATTTTTCTTTATCATTTAGCAAATTTTTGATCATAGAGGCAAATTTTGGCATCAAAAGAATAGCATCCGCGAGACTTAAGTCAAAGCGAAGATCTTGAAAATTTTGAAAGAATTTTTCCATTTGGTGGTTCGTTTTCTCGCGGAGCTTTTGATCGTTAAGTCGAGAAGGATAAGGAATTGACGGTTTTGGATTTTTCTTCTGAATCTCATCTTCGGGCTCAGCTTCTTTGGATTTGGACGGTTGGACAACCGGAGGTTGGACGTTTTCGGTTCTTCCGTTATTAGTAGGAATTACCAGGTCCTTTCTCGCCTCGGTCTCACGGTCGACTACCTTAGGAGGAAGAGAAGACGAGGTAGTCGGAGCCGTGGGTCCATCGTATGAAACACCACTTCGAGTTGTGATTGCTTTCAAATCACCCCTCGGGTTAGCAATTGTATTGCTCGAAAGAGAACTAGATGTCGACGGTTTATTCGTTTGAAGAAAACTACTCATCATTTGCTTAAGCTCATTCGTTTGTCGAGTCATGGTCGTGTCGATCTCTTTCTTAAGTTCAACCCTCATGTTGTTGATTTGGTTTTGCATAGCTCGCATGCTAACATCATTTGATTTCATATAATTCGAAAGCTCGGGAGAAGGTTGAACTTGTTGCGGTGGTTGATGATAAACTTGTTGTGGTGGAGGGGCTTGATAATTTTAAGCTTGATTGAAATTGGTTCCACGGTTTTGATTGTAACCTTGGTTTTGATAACCTTGGTTATTTTGAGGATAACGGTTTTGATGAGTTTGCACGGGTGGAAACCCGGGTGGCCCCATTTGGTTGTTTTGAGTACGAAAACCTTGGTTTTGATTGTAGTTTGCGGCGGCTACATTAGCATTGTAAACTTGGCCATCGGTGGCTTGACAATCATAATATGGATGGGGACCACCACAAATCACACATTTTTCAGTAACGGCTTTAACGGGCTCGGGTTTTTGGTTCTGAAGCTTAAACTCTTTCACCATACAACGGATAGCATCGGTAAGTTCGGCCAATTCCGATGATTGGACCGACGAAGAAGAAGGAGTAAAAGAAGTCACTTTCGAAACATTCGGTTTGTTACGAGAAGTCGGAACCTTAGATTTGTTCTCGATGATCGTTAAAATATCCCTTGGCGTACGATTCAAGATATTGCCACCGGCGGCTGCGTTTAAATAATCTTGATCGTTTTGAGTCAAAGCATTATAAAACGTGTCGATTTGGTGCAATTCGGAGAAACCGTGGTGAGGACATTTTCGAAGAAGATCCTTAAAACGTTCCCATGCCTCACCAAAGTTCTCATCAAAACGTTGTTGAAAATTGGTTATATCATTCTTAAGATTAGTCGTTTTGGACGGAGGAAGGAAATGATTAACGAATTTTGAAACGAGTTCTTCCCATGTAGTGATGGAACGAGGGGGTTCTTTTTCGAGCCAAATCCGAGCTGCCCCCTCGAGTGAAAACGGGAATAACATCAATTTAATAGCATCGTGAGGGACATCCTTAAATTTCATGGTCGAAGTTAACTTATTGAACCAACGGATGTGTGCGTGAGGATCATCCCTCTCAAAACCGTGAAATTGGTTTGATGTGACAAGTTAAATCAAACCGGTTTTAAGTTCAAAATTATTGGAAAGTATCGGTGGTAAAACGATTGCGTCTCCATATCCCTCGGTGGGACATTGGAGCAACTCTTGCATAGTACGTTGATCGGCCATCTCGGTGATGGGTGCTTCAACAAGAGTGCGTATCTCGGGTACGTTAGCTCGTTTACGACGTCTACGATAGTGTTGTGTCAGTATGGTCGGAGATTTATCGATTAATCTCGACCGTGAACATGTGAGCATACATAAAAAGAAACCAAAGTAAAAAGGAAAAGGAAAACAAATTTGAAAAGAAAATCTTTTTGGTTTTTATATAATTTTTTTGAACAAAAATTGAAATTACAATATTTTTGGGTTTTTATTTATATATAAGAAAAATTAAAATCACAATATTTTTGTTCTTTTCTTTTGTTTTGTTATTTTTGTGATCGATTCATCACCCGAAATCGTTTCCTTCAAATCTACGCACAACGAGGGTGTCGGTTGTAGAATTAAAGTAATCCGAAAACGACTAATTTCACGATCTTTTTTTGCGTTCGAAGTTATTTGGTTTACAACACTCTGTAGAGGTAGA
>LBNU01018365.1:83529-95212 GCA_014162995.1 Artemisia annua | reverse complement strand
TTTACATATATATATATATATATAAACCTTTTTGGGTCTTCTTCTCCATCGTGAGACCTGCAATCACAAACCCAACATAGAAACACAAAGACAACATACAAACACAAGCATATAAAAGACAACATATAAAAACAACATACAATCACAAACCCACCAAAAAAGAAGAAGAAGAAAAAAAAGCCACCACGGCCCGAGCGACCGTGGCGCCACCCACGATACGGTGCGCGATCGATGGTTTTGGGCTGGTGGTGATAACGCCACCGACGGTGCCTCCATACCCCCGGCTCTTAGTGTGTTGTGTTGGTGAAGTTTTCTTTTATCACTCTAAGAGCATCCACAATGCAAAAAATCTTTCATGACTTTTTGCATTTAATGCATATCACATTTAATAAATAAGACATTGAGGAAAGAATTAAAGTAGCTATTGTTAGTTTACCCATTGTGGATGCTCTAACAGAGCCGAAGCAATGAGAAATGAGTACTATGCAGCGTTATGGTTGTATAAATATTGAACCACATTATTTATGTTTAGTTAAATTTTGATTATGTATTATTTAAGTTTAGGTTTGGTATGTAAAATGATTCGAGTATTGTATACAGTTTGAGGTGTTATTAAACAAGTAAAAGATTTATTTACAAAGGTGTTTGAAATGATTGGATTAGATCATTAACTTAAAAAAAAATCTTAAAGCAAAATTGCAAGTAAAATAAGTAGTAAATAGTAGTGGTTGTGGTATCTTTGGAGATGATAGGTCGAGAAATAGTGGTCGAGCAGTGACGGTTAAGTAGTCGAACAGTGGTGGTGGGGCAGTTGTGCAGTGGTGGTGGAGTGGTGAGGCAAGTGGGTGAAAGTTAAAGTTAGGTGAGTGGTATAATAAGAGAGAGAAATTATAATAGATAATTGTATTTTGGACAATTTACGGTAATTGATAATAAGACAAAAATCAATCATTTGTACTTGCAAGGGACACATGTCACCATTTGACTGGAATCGAACAGTTGAACAGTTGACCATGGCCAAAATAAGAAGAGAGATTAAAAAATGACCATAGCTTGGACCAAAGGGGAATTTTTTGGCTTATTTCGGTAATTTACTCTTGTAATTTTTGGATAATAGATTTTGTGTCACTGACATGGGCACATGGAAAGCTAAAAAGTGTGCTTGTATATAATACGTTTGGTTCACTTTTGTAAATCAATGAAAATTGGTTCATTTTGGTAATAGTACTATGAACATACGCCACTTAGGTAATTACTCATTAATTAAAAACCTAATCAAATCATAGTAACATTTTGGGAGTTAATATTTAGACGACAACTTTTACTTCATCCACAAAAATGGTACTTGATTTTACGTTTGTGCCCTCCCACCTTGTTTAGTCTTTTACCAAAGTTTCATCTTTGACCTTTTTCTACGTTCTAGTGTTCATGCATCTCTTTCACACCATCCTCGTCCCTAGAATGTCTGCCCAACATTTTCACCACCAAAATCATCTCCAAACAAAATCGTTACATTAGTCACTAAAAATTTCATATCCTCCCCACGAATAACCAGTTCAAATACCCTAATCGTACTAATCTTATTATCGGATCTGTCATTGGAAAAAGAGAAATTCTTGAACACCTGAGAGTATACAATGAGAATAAGCAGACTTGAAATAGAATCAATGAGTGAGTAACCCAGTTGTACTCCTTCAATACCACACCACTCGAGATATTAACGGCGTGGGTGATCTTGTGTAACCAGAATTTAAATATATATGGTTCAAACTGTATCAGAAGGTTTTAATTTAGAACGAAAAAAGTAAAAAGTAACTCCCAATACCGTCTTTCACGGGTTATGGGTCCAAATACCGTCTTTCACGGTCTATGGGGGAGGTTGAGACGTAGACAACCTTACCCCTACCTATGGTAGAGAGGCTGCTTCCGGTTCTACCAAAGATAGAAAAGGACCTCCGGCCTTGCAAGGGGTGAGGATCGAACCCTTGACCTTTGTATCTATAGGCAAGGGTGAGGATCAACAGTTTTTTTTACGCCTTTTTTATATATGTTACATGTTAGTACGTTTTGCTACTGAGCAAATATCATTGTTGGGTGTGACAATGGTTATTCTAGATCCACGAAATTTGTCACTGATAGGAATTTTTGTAATCTAAAGTTGCAAACTTGCACCACTGAAACTTTCATCTTTGAATCAACAAGAATGCTAAATAATGAAATATCATTTTGAAGGTTGATGTTATCTTAAGTCACAAACTTGAACCACTAAAAAGGTGTTAACATGAGGATTAGTCTCACTGTAATGGTTATGCAAAAGTATGTGTTGAGAGTCCAACTGAATTTGGATGTGTAACATTAATATATCGACAGTGGCTCACCGTAAAAACTAGAAAAACTAGATAGAATGTAAAATGGTTGGGATGGCAAAACGGTAAAATCATATAATAATTCTGTAGGGTAGTAAAAGTCTTGTAAATATCAACTCCCTGACATTTTTGACTTCCTAAAATCTTAAATCTTGAATTAAACTTAAATTAATGTAGTTTGCTTGAATTATTACTAGTTACTCCTTAAACTTGTCAACTTTTCAAAAACTTGGCATCTTAAATTATTTCTTTTCTTGATCAGTTATAAAACTGACAACTTTTCAAAAACACACACTATTTTAATTTAAAAAAACACACATTTGCATCAAGGGTACCTCGAAGTAGAATCATGATTTCGCACGTATAATTATTTGCCGCTATACACCGTCGTTTTGCATGGGTATTCGTCTAGTATAATCATACATATGGTTTTAGCTTATGTGTTTGTGTGACGTTTGACCCTTTGATCCAAGCTAAAAATGGGCGGGTTAACATGCAGGGGCGGAGCCAGAAATTTTTACTCGAGGAGGCACATTTTGATAATTTTTAAAAACTACATTACAAAATGGTTATTAAGGGGGGCAAATTACAAAAAATCTAGATATTTTAAAAACTTTACACATCAAATTTTTTTGCTAGGGGGGCACGTGACCCCTGGGACCCCTCCCTATCTCCGCCCATGTTAACATGTCAACAAGCTAAAATGGGTCGCAAACCACATGGATGTATTTTAGAGTTTACTCTTTATACAAAATTTTATATACATAGTTCATTTTAACATATCTTTGTAGAGATGTGAGTATGTGAATATGTGGTTAGAAGAATTTTATTACCATATTTCAATATTTATAAAAGTACACACAAACAACTGATGAGTGTGTAAATACTCATAATTTTTCTCCCATTTAAACTACAAAAACAACTGAAAACACACAGATATGTCATATAATACTGCAAATATCATTGGATTGTGTTTTTATATGTTTCAGGTACAAAAGGATTGAAAAGAGATGAAAAATGAGCAAAGTTTGCAGAAATGGCAAAATCAGTCCCTCAACTTTCAAGAATTGTTAGAATTGGTCCCTGAAAGATTTATTTTGAAGAAAAGTCAACAACAGTCCCCCAGGAATCAAGGAATGACATTTCTGGCCCTTGGATTACAGCTTTCAAAGTTTGGCAGATTTGGCCCCTCAAGTTTCAAAGTTGGCAGAATTAGTCCCTGGATGTTTCATTTTGGAAAATAATCAACGAAGGTCCTTGGATAAATGAAATGCGGCAAGAATAACCCTTGGAATACTTTTTGAAACTTGGCAAAACCACTCCCTCAATTTTCAGGAAATTACAAAAACGGTCCTTGTGCTTTTTAGCTAATAAATCAAACAGACCCTTTTTATTATTACAACCCAACAACAAACACAACCCATCCCACCCTTTGGCCCAATCCACTCCATAAGCCCACAAACAAACACCCCGTTTAACTAACCATGTTTAACCCTGGCTAAACTCACCCCTTTCCCTCCATACCACCTCCACCTCCCAATACCACCTTGCAAAACCACCACCCTCCCACTTGCCCACCTTCTCTGCTCACCCATCACCTCCACCACCCTACCCTACCCTGTAAACCATAGCCTCTTAAACCGCACACTCTTTCACAGGCCAATTTGCTTATAAAAGTTTTCCCGCCAAAAATAATTCAAGGGCCAGGATCAAGTACAAGCCATCCAAGGGCTAGGATTGAAGTGGGAAAGCTTCAGAGAGGTCCAGGGAACCTATTTCACTTATATAAAAAGGATACTATAGCACAGAGAGGGGTGTGTAGGTTTTTAGTTAACTCTTTATGTTGAATTAGCTTAATCTTCATTTTCAGTTTGTAAACTTAGTTTAAAAAGTGTAATCTAAGTGTTTTCAGTACAATATAAGTGTTCTTCAATATTAATTTCAGTCTCCTTTGTCAAATTCAGAATTTTGCATTTTCCATTTGAAATCATCATTTTACTCTAGTATTGTTAAGAGTTTTGTTTTACTGATTCATGAGCTCAACTTAGGTTATTTATAAGCTTCTGAAAGCTCAGTGAGCATTTAAACCTACTTTTACTCAAGATATCAAAAATACTCAAAATACAAAAAAAAAAAAAAAAAAAAAAAAAAAAAAAANTTAGTGTATGTTAGTTAAGTTATTGCTTAATATCACCTGCTTGTTCATTAGTTTTCTTTGTTGCTCACTTGTGCTTTTAACTGCCATTTATAGCATAATCTGTTCTAGTGGTTTCTGTTGTTAGTATTGGTGTTTGTGTGCTTAAATGAGCTTATTACATCATTACATAACCTTGTGCATCAGTTTCATGGTCTAAATCAAACGTTTGCTTCAAAAATCACAAAATCAGTTAGTATAAGGTAGTGTTTGGTTCAGGGGTATTCATGGAGTTTGATGATGTTTCAGTAGTAATATATAGTCTAAACATGCTACATTAGGTTCATTTAGAACACTTGTCATAAAAACCACAGGTCTTTAGTTAAAAAGTCAAAAATCTCATTTTCACCTCATTTCATTTAACTGTCAAACATTTAGGTTGCATAATCACTCATTTTTGGTTCATTAGTTGGTAAAATAGCTTAAATCACTCTCACATTAGCTTATTACATCATTTTCAGTCATTAGGACCCAATCAAAGTTCATAAAAGTCAACAAATGCATAAACAAGAAAAGTCAAAAAGTCTAAAACCAGCAAATTTTTCTTTTATTTTTCATTTCTTTAATTTTCAACCAAATCTTATGAAATTTTGGGATAATGTACTCTAATAGCTTGTTTACTAAGTGGTATTTTTATTTTAATTTTTAGATTTTTTTACAGGGCTTAATTCACCTTTTTAGGGCTGCAAAAACTTAGTCCTAACCAGAAAATTTTCCTTTTATTTTTCATTTCTTCAAATTTTAACCAAATCAGCTGAAATTTTGGGGTAATGTACTTTGATAGCTTGTCTAATTATTAGTATTTTTATTTCATTTTTTAGATTTTTTTTGTTTGGCTTATAAGGGACCGTAAACGCCCCATTTAGGTTTTAGGTAGCGTTTGGTACAGTGGAGTTCTCTGTGTTATAGCTTGTTCTAATTTTTGTTTTTAGTTGGAACTTATCATACTAGGTTCATATAGGTCAGTCACTATATAATAACCATAGCTCATTTGAATAAAAGTCAAAATCAAGCTTTAATCCAAGTTTTTATTCACTGTTAGTAATTTAGGAATCATAATCATTCAATAAGTTGCATAAGTAGTTAAAGTAGCTTAATTTAGTTCCATAATAGCTTAATACATCATATTAAGTCATCTAGGATAGATCAAAACTCACCAAAGTCAACTGAGTTCATAAACTCAAAAAAGTCAAAATTGCATTGAGTTTTCAGAAAACCAATTTTGCTTTGATTTTTCATGCTTTCAATTTTAAGCCATTTGATCTAAAATTTTGGGATATTTAAATTTGGCTGCTCATGATCTTATTCCACATTTTTTCTTATTTTTTAGATTTTTCTAAACTGCTTATTTGAAGCCTTCTTTGGGCCTGTTTGGTGAAAACCTCCCCTGCACAGGGGTGGTTGGCTCATAAGCCCATTTTCCAAAGCTTGTAGCTTGTTCCATAGACAAGCTCATCCTGAGCTTTTGGGTGATTTAGAAAGCTCATAGTCCATTCTTCTTATGCTAGTGCTTTTTGTGCTCTATATTGCTTATCTTGAGCCTTCAAGTTGCCTGATCCATGTCACTACACTGATTCATCAGTGTACAGAAGGGGTAGTTCATAAGCTCCTATTAAGCTTGTCAGTGAGCTTTTCTCTGAGCCTTTTGGTTTTTTTGGGAAGCTAGTAGTACTAGCTTGTTGGTTCCAGGCTTATTTTGAGCTTTTGAGCTTATTGTATAAGCTTATCTTGGCCTGCTAGTAGCTTAATCAGGACTGTTTGGTTTGTAGTTTTGGATTGTGCTTATTTGTGCTTTTTAGCTTATTCCAGTTAACTTGTTTGCTTGTTTTAGCTTAAATATACTTGTCTCAACTAGTTTTAGCTTATTCTAACCTAAGTTCTGTTTATTAGCTTAATTTGCTAGCTTTTCAAAGTCTAAAATCCCTTTTGAGCTTATTTTGTTAAACTGTCGAACCAATGAGCTCACACCAGAGCTTATTTGTGATTTTTACAAAAGTCATTTTCACAAAAGTTGGTTATTATTAGTTGCTTAATAGTTTTGTAAAGAAAAACCAAAAATAAAAATAAAAACAAAAACAGAAAAGTGGTCTTTGTGGGATTCGAACCTTGGACCTCTTGGTTCCCACAGACAAAACCAAACCAACCCCATGCATCATCTGCCCCATGGTGTGCTTAGTGTTTAAGTTTTCCACTCTTATTTATATACTAGTGTTTGTCTCATTTGCTTATTTAAACTAGTTAGCTTATTTATCTGCTTATTAATAAGCACTTTAGCATTTTTATATTGTTCGTAACCTTCTGTCACTATAAACTATTTTTAGAAAAAGTTTTATAATTTTTACTGTTCATCTAGTATTTTTAATAATTTAAATTAGTTTAATTAGTAATTAACTAGTAATTAATTAATAATAAATATTTTCAAAAAAATAATTTTTTTTTTCAAAATTTTCTTTTATCATTAGGATCTTAGAAAAGTAATTTTTAGATCCGTAGGATTAATATTGCTCACGTTTCACTTTTTATTTTACGCTTTTGCGTTATTTTTAATTTAAACGTACGTTTTTAAGTTTTAATACGTTTTAGGTTAAATTGGTTTTAAGTTATTGTTAATATAGCTTATTTAAGTTGTTTTCATTCCTATTTGCTTAGTGTAATCACTCAATCCTTCATATCATTTACCCATTCAAATTCACTCGATCACAAAACGTTTTTAATACAATTTCACACCTCGCTGGGACATAACGACCTGGGAAAACACTATGCTCATGGATCACGTGCGCCTGGTTTGACTACATTGACCATCACTTGGTTAAGTGGTTGAATCAGGAAGCATCAACAACACATGTCATCCTTGAGTTTGTAATAGCAAGATATCTAAGCGGGCTTGTGGTGGACCCTCTAAAAGGAAGATCTTTTAGGTTTGGCACCCCAATAATATTGATTTGGCCTTGACGGTTACATCAAGCACGCCAGCCACCTCTTTAGCTCATCATTCTGGTATAGCATCTTCAGATTAGTTAAGTTTTATCCGGTCCTAAATAATACTCTCATAATTTGTTGAAGTAGTTAAAATTGGGTTGTAATGGTTTATTTATTGTTGCTGTGGGTGATAATAGATTAATAGAAATGGTACTTGTTAGCTAATGAATTTGTAAATTTTAGAACAAGTGAAACATACTTTGTATGATGTACAACATCATCATCGGATATATAGGGATACTTCTTTTGACTATATGGTTCATTGCAGCCAGCTGTCAAAACTTGGTAATAATGTTTCCTCCTAAGTCAATGATGTGTAGTTAGTAGCCTTTACGCATGTATATATTCAGTAAATATATCACATAGTAGTATAAGCTTATGAAATCGGCCCCTAAAGTCATCAACAAATAATAGAGGAACTCTTAATAGAAAAAGAAATAGTCAAATGGACATTTGAGAATGATTCAGTGTTGTTTTTGGGGTTGAGATTGCAGCAAGTTGGCTGCATGTTATTGCAGCCAAGATATATCTAATTTTACATGTTATTATATTTGTAGGTTGAAGGTTTGTAAAAAAAAAATTGAAGACCAAGCAAAGGAAAGTCATCACTAAAAACCTTCTTTTTGAGAATCATAGAGATTGAGGGAAATGCTTTAAATCTCAATGCCCTAGCTACTTCTAACAAATGTTTCTGTTTTCTTTCAACTCTAGATTTTTGTTGGGGGTGTAAGGGCAAGAGGTTTGATGAATAATTCCATGTGAGTGAAATAAGTCTGTTAAGGATTGATTAATGAACTCTAAACCATTGTCACTTCTTATGGTTTATAAGGTTGTTTTGAAGTGATTTAAGACAAATACATACAACATTTCTATAGATAATGTTGTGTGATGTTTAGATGGTAAAAGGTAAGTCCATGTGGCCCTAGAATAGTCATCCACTATTATAAGAAAATACTTGCATTTATTCACAGTTGGACGTCTATAAGGATCCCATATATCTACATGGATCAGTTCAAACAAAGTAGTAGCATGAGATGTACTATTTGGAAAAGACAAAGCATACTGTTTAGCCAAAGGAAAAACATTACAAATGTGTGAAGTACAAAGTTTTGAAGTGAATATGGATTTAATTTGCTGTAAGACAGAAAGAGATGGATGACCAAGCCTTAATTACCAGAGTGCTATGTTGTTATTGTTAATGGACAAGATGGTTGATGATGTAACTTTAGGCTTCTATTTGATGATGTAAAGACCATTATAGAGGCTGCAATGAGTAATCCTATTGTGATGGTCCTAAAATAGCATGAAAATGGTGTGAAAAATATGGAAAGCGGTATGTGGGTGCCTAATTTACTCACTAATAGTAAGTTGTATGAGAATGAAGGTATGTAGAGAACATCATGTAATGTTGTGGCAAAGTTTCTGACCCTATTTGTGTTACTTGTGTGTGTTGGCCATTTGGTAACGTAACATATATAGGTCGTGAGTATATTTGGATATTGTGCATTGATGTTAGTGAGATGCAAACATGGTAAGTAACTCCACTATCAACTACCAGGAGAGTCTTTTGGTTAATTAAGACATATCATATGATTCTATATCTCCTAGCAGTGATATGAGAGGCAACAAGATTGTATGTTCTAGTAGTAAAGGTAGCCACAAGTTTAGGTATACCTTGTGAGTTCAAGTGTGGTAAACCAGAGGAATCCTTGTTGCTATACATCATGAGCATCATTTGACTAAGATGATTCTATTGGGTTAATCCCAATCTACCCGTTTTCTATCCATTTAGAGGGTCAAACCCGAAAGTCAAAGTCAACCAAGAAAAGTCAACACGCTGGAAAATAACTGCCATAGCAGTTACAAAACAGTTATTCAAGGAAGGGACACATCTGTTGGACTCTATTCGAACCAACACAACCCTTCATTCACACCTTTTCATTTCTTATATATAGATTAGAACTTGTAACGATTACAGCAATGACTGAATATATTGAAATAGAGATTATTTCAACACTTATATAGAAAATAGAGATTATTTCATATTTTTTTGGTATATTTTGATTTAAAGATCCGTAAATTGGGCAAACAATTGGTATCAGAGCAGGTTTGGAAATCTTTAACCAAAATCATCATATACCAAGGCTTTTTTTTCATCCCTGTTTTTGACTCGAAACATTTTTTTGGGTAAACTATTTGTAAACCATTCGAACATACAAAAATCAAAAGATATCATTTTTCAGTGTGTTCTTGATGCGCGTGGGATTGTTTACGCACTTTTTTTTTACCTCTCAAGGGATCTCAAGAGGCTTACAATCCCCACCAGGCAGTGTACCTGACCGATGTAGTATAGTGTAGTGACAAGTACCGGGGGATTGATCGTTCTCTCACAGGGAATAGTGTTCGTTAGGTTAAAGACTACTCTAATTAAGGTCTAAGGGTGGAGGATGATTATTTTTGTATTTTTATGTTTTTTAGAAAGCAGTAAAATCTCGGTTTTGAAGGAGTGGGCGGAATTAGTTGCTAGTCAACTAACCCAAGTATCTACTTATGCGAATTAAATTAAAGTTTTGAGAAAACAATGGTGGGGAAAGTAGTGTTTACTTAGATTTCATTACTCCCTAACTATCTTTTACCATGTAATTAGTATGTTGAGTTTGCGTGGATGACGGGTGTATTCCTAACAAGTCGTAGGGAGTGCGTTCAATTCCCTAACTCTATAAGCTCCTACCTCACTCTATGACGATACGTCAAGTATCCTATCATAAGCTCACCGATAGCAACCTACGCATGAAATACTACCTTAAAATCGATTAACGCACATACGATTCACGTTTCCTAAGACGTTCAAGCTTGTTACCGTATAGGAGGTTAGCCAGTTTTCTTAAGTCTAACGTAGATGAAACATTCATCCAAATCACAATCACAACATACACATCACATGATAATCAATAGTTAGGTTTCATTAGATCTAAGCAAACACAAGTTAATTTAGCCTAGCATGTTAAAGGAAAGAAAAGCACAAACATAAATCATACAACACATAGACATATTGTATGGATTGAATGAAGACTTATCTTAGATTAAACATGCAAGTTAGAGGGGTAAAAGTACCCTCTAAGGTCTGTAATACACGAGCTAGGGTTTAACCCTTAAGTTCTCCACCAAGTTCCTCCTTTAAAACAAGAAAATTCGTCCTATATATATAGAGAATACGGGCTGACGGCGTCAGCCAAGGTGTGACGTCGTCACGCCGATGATTAGGGTTTTGTGATGGCCTTCTTGACGTCGTCACGCCGCCTTGTTCCAGATCTGACGGCCTTCCCTGACGCCGTCACCAAACTAGGCTAAAAACTCTCTGACCCGTCATGAGTAACTTCCAATTTCTTCACTTCAGTTGTTCCTGACGTCGTCACGTTGAAGCTTGTGACGCCGTCACCTTCTGTGCACTTTAGGGTCTTTTGAGATTTTGTTGTTCTCCGCACTTTTTCACTCCGAAAACGCCCGAAAATGCTTCTTTTGTGATTTTCTCCTCAAAAGTACCTAAAATGAGAAAAGAAACGACTTTGGGTGAAATCCGATCAAATAATATACGAATTAGGACTCAAACTGACCCATAAAAACGTAACATTTTTCGTCTCATCAAATACCCTTACACTTGAGATTTGCTTGTCCTCAAGCAAATGCGCTTTTATTCCAATTAAAATACAAGTTAGAGGTCATTTAATGCGAACATAAAAGTAATTACAAGAATTAGTCGTTCCACTTTACTCAAATTAAGCATGGAGAAAATATACTAGCACCTCTCATGTAGTGTTTGGATACTCACATCTCTCGGTTGATAATACGTAAATATAATGTAAAGGGATAAGCATGTAATCACAACAAAAAATAATTAAGGCATACAACTCGATAGTGTTAGAGTCATAATGCTTTGTTATCGAGTCATATGATTTTCTGCAGAATTTCCAGAAATTAAGCATAGGTTTCCATAGAAATTTTCGGAAACACAACTAAAACTATTCTGTAGAACACTCTGACGCGGCGAGGGTTAATACCTGGACACGTCAGGTTAAATTCTGGAATTTATTTGTTGATAAGTTTTTCCTAACGCGAACTTGTATGTTTGTTAAAATCTCATCTT
>LBNU01018365.1:26350-53223 GCA_014162995.1 Artemisia annua | reverse complement strand
TATATATATATATATATATATATATATATATATATATATATATATATATATATATATATATATATATATATATATATATATATATATATATATATATATATATATATATGTCGCTATATTTTCCTCTTATATTTTTCGGACGTTTCAGGTGGGTCCGCTTTTTCTCGTCGGGATGAGGACGTGGCCGATGAGGACGATATTGACATCGATGGTGATTCTTCCGACGAGTTGTTCGTTCCGGAATGGTCAGTGAAAAGGGGTGCCCGGATGAACAACTCTACCGTGTGCAGGGATATGTTGATCCATTTGGCTACCCCTGGAGAAGAAAAATACATTGATGCTCATGACGATAAGGAGGCAATTCAGCGCTCCTAGTTGTTGTTGGGGAAGAGCTCCTCGGCCTTTGCCGATGTCTTGTTTCGTTTTGAGAGTGTGATCGAAAGGCTAAGGAGAGCTTGAAGAGTCTTCAGGTGGCACAGGGCGAGTTGGAAAAGGTCCGAACTGAGCATGCCGGGTGCGCGGCCGGGGAGTCAGAAGAGCTTACAAGGTTGAGATCTGAACATTCAGGTTGTGCGGCTAAGGAGCTTACTTTAACGGGGAGGATATCAGACTTGGAGAGGGAGAAGGAGGACTGAAGAAAGGTGTCGAGTGAGCAGGCTGAGAGGATAAAGTCTCTGGAAGCCAAACTTCAGAAAACCCGTATGGGCCTGAGTGACGAGGAAATGGAGTCCCAAGAGCTCCGGAATATTAACAAGGATCTCGCCATCAGGATGGGGAACACCAAAGTGGATCATAACAAAGTTGTTAACGAGTTTATTCCGGAGATGGTCCGAAGGTTGTTGAACAGCCATAAGTATAAGCAGGATTTAGCAGAGCCTTTTAATTTGTACTCTCAATCTGGGTTCTTGGACGGGGTTGCTTTAGTGAGGGAATAGGAGGATGTGGCTGAGCTGCTAGAGAAGGTGGATGATCTTGACGTTGAAGCTGGGGAAAAATTTGCTCCCCTTTATGACCAGCTGTTTGTCAAGGATTATCCCTATGTTGAGAAGTTCCGCAGGACTTGCCGGAGGTCGTTTAAAGATTTAATGGAGATATTCCCCGACCCTGCTCCTTCCGGCACATCTGGTGTTGACTTTCTTGAAACTCCTGGTATGGGCTCCGGTGTGGAGGCGGCTGCCGGAGGATCACTAAACTTAGTTGACACGGAGGGTCCGTCTTCTGAGAATGTCTCTCCTAAAGACTCCGTTGCTCCTGACGCTGCTCCATCTCTTTCTTGAAGGTGATCATTGTTTATGGGATTCTCATACCTCCATTTAGACTATGGATCAAGGTATTGTGAATTCTATGTGAAGCTTTTTTATTAACTTTGGGTTGTTGGACTTTGGAATCCGGATGCTTCCATTTAGACCATGGGCTCAAGCATTCCGGACTTCCTTGTGAAGCTTTTCTCTTGGATGTAATAGTGGTAGTGCGCATGGATCTTTGCGCTCCGGTTTGGGCTAGGAATCTAGGCATTCCGGATTTTTGTGAACTTTTATGTTATGCTAATTTTCCTTTTCCGGGGCCTTTCGGTCGCCAAGTATTGTAACCGCCTTGTAATGGGCCTTTTGAATGAATGAGCAGCTTTTCTTAATTATCCTTCATCCTTTCTTTCTTATTTTTTAGTGTTATTATTATAATTACTGTATTTTTCCTTATCTTTTATTCTATTTCTTGCACGTATGGAATCTTGATGTCTTTCGGCGTTTGGGCGTTTTTATCGATCGGCCACTTGTGCCCCTTATTTACTTTGTTACTCATTTGGGGCTTGGGTTATTCGGGGCTTATTAGACCGTTCGAATTCTGTCCATAAATTGTTCACTACCCACCTGGGGTTTTGTGTCAACCGGACAACTTGTGCCGTTCGACGCTTGGCCTCATTACCCACCTGGGGTTTTATGGTTCGGGCAACTTGTGCCGTTCGGCGCTTGGCCTCATTACCCGCCTGGGGTTTTATGGTTCGGGCAACTTGTGCCATTCGGCGCTTGGCCTTATTACCCGCCTGGGGATTTTATAGTTCGGGCAGCTTGTGTCGTTCGGCGCTTGGCCTCATTACCCGCCTGGGGTTTTATGGTTCGGGCAACTTGTGCCGTTCGGCGCTTGGCCTCATTACCCGCCTGGGGTTTTATGGTTCGGGCAACTTGTGCCATTCGGCGCTTGGCCTTATTACCCGCCTGGGGATTTTATGGTTCGGGCGATTTGTGCCGTTCGGCACTTGGCCGTAGATGCTTCATTACCCACTTAGGGTCGTAGGGTGGCTTATGCCATTCGGTTCTTAACTAGTAATATTCGGCCAAAGGAGCTTCCCTTTCTCATGGGGATAGCTGCATTAAACTTTTATTAGAAACAAATAAAATGGCTTCTAAGAGCCTTAGAACTAGTCCTTCGGTTATCACCAATTACATAAAACATTTCTTAAGATTAATTGCATGCCAGGTCCTAGGTACTTCCACGTCGTCCATGGTCTGAAGCTTGTAAGTGCCATGCTGATAAGCTTCTATTATACGGTACGGACCTTCCCAGTTAGGTCCTAGCTTCCCTTGATCTTCCACTCTGTTGGCTTCATTTTTCCGATACACAAAGTCTCCCACTTTGAACGCTTCGGGTCGTACCCTTCGGTTATAGTATTGCTCCACCTTCTTTTTGTACTTAGCTTCTCTGATTGCTGCCATTTCTCGCCGTTCTTCCAGCAGATTCAAGTTATGGTTAATCTCATCATCATTGTTCTCAGCATTGGCCATCATGGTTCGAAAAGTCGGCATGCCAATTTCAACCGGGATGACTGCTTCACTTCCGTAGGTCAGACTGAAAGGCGTTTCTCCGTTACTAGTTTTTAAGGTGGTACGGAATGCCCATAGCACATTTGGTAATTNGTAACTCGTCGACCCATCCGGCCCTTTCCCTTCCTAGCCGCGATTTGAACCCTTTCATCAGACTTTTGTTGGCCCTTTCTAAAAGTCCGTTGGCTTGAGGGTGAGCGACGGCAGTATTGATTTGGGTGATGTTTAATCTTTCACACCAGCTTTTGAACGGATCACCAATGAAGTTACTTCCGTTGTCCGTGACGATTATTTTTGGCAGTCCAAACCTGCAAACGATGTTGTCCCATACAAATTTCTTCACCTCTTTGCCGGTCGTTTTAGCCAACGGTTTTGCTTCCATCCATTTTGTGAAGTAATCTATGGCCACGATAACATACTTAACTTTTCCGGGAGCTTCGGGTAGAGGTCCTAGCACATCCATCGCCCATTGGTAGAATGGCCATGCGGCCATTACG
The DNA here is from genome assembly GCA_014162995.1 of Artemisia annua. Classification (NCBI taxonomy): domain Eukaryota; kingdom Viridiplantae; phylum Streptophyta; class Magnoliopsida; order Asterales; family Asteraceae; genus Artemisia; species Artemisia annua. The sequence goes on along the minus strand of LBNU01018365.1, from coordinate 49,907 downwards.
GAGGTCAATACTGTTTTTGGCAATTTTGGAACCGGAGCGTGTATCTGGCATGAGTCACACTTCTGGATTACCTCTCTCGCGTCCCGGTGCATAGTTGGCCAATAGTAACCTTGTCTCATAAGCTTGGCTACAACAGTTCGAGGTCCGGAATGCATTCTGCATGCCCCTTCGTGTACTTCCCGGATTACATAGTTGGCTTGGAGAGGTCCCACGCACCTTAGCATCGGACCTAGATACGATTTTTTGAACAGCAAATCATCAATCAATGTGTAGTGGCTTATCTTCATCCGGAGGGCCCTGGCCTCATTCTGGTCTTCCGGCCAAATTCCTTCTTTGAGACACCGGATGATGGGCGACATCCAGTTTTCCTCCTCTTCTTCCACAATTGCGTTAACTGTTTCTTCTTCGGTGGATGGCTTTTCCAACACTTCCACTAGGATCTCCTTAGTTAAGTGGTCAAATGCTACGGATGCCAGTTTGCTCAATATGTCGGCCTTTTGGTTTTGGGCTCTCGGAATATTTTTGATCTTGAATTGTTCGAAGCAAGCAATATACTCCTTTGCCTTGGCAAGGTATTTTGTCATACTTTCCGTGTAGGCCGTGAAGTCGCCGTTGATCTGACTTGCCACCAGGTTTGAGTCTACTCGTACGTCCAATTCCCTTATATGCATGTCTCTTGCAATCCTCAGTCCTGCTAATAGCGCTTCGTACTCTGCTCCGTTGTTGGTAGCGTCAAAATTCAACCGGAGGGCGTAAGTGTATTCTTCCTTGTTTGGACTAATTAGTACCAACCCTGCCCCGGCACCCTTTTTGCTGGATGCTCCGTCTGTATATAGTATCCACTCTTCAGTTTGGGAGATATCGTATATCTCCATGCCCCCCGCTTTTGAACCTCGATCGGATGATCCGACGGGTATTTCATTGATGAAATCAGCCAATACTTGCCCTTTAATTGCGTTCCGAGCAGATAAGTAATGTTGTAGGCTCCTAGCTCTACAATGTATTTGGCTAATCGTCCAGAAGCCTCTGCCTTGTTTAGTATTTGCTTGATGGGTTGGTCCGTTACGACTTTTATAGGATGGGCTTCAAAGTACCATCTCAGCCTTCTGGATAGGTGTAAGAGTGCTAAAGCCAACTTTTCTACCGGAGCGTATCTTTTTTCGGCTTCATGTAGTGTTCGGCTTACATAGTGCACCGGCCTCTGCCGTCCGTCTCTTTCCACAAGTATTACCCCACTTATTGCTTCCATTGTTGCCGCCAGGTACAGATATAAATCTTCTTTACGTATTGGTGTTGTTAAGCAAGGGAGCTCTAAAATCATTTTCTTCATTTCCTGAAAGGCCCTTTCGGCTTCTTCTGTCCATGGGTATTCATCTTTGTTCTCCTTAGTGATGTTCTTGAGCGTTTCAAAGAAAGGCAAAGATCTTTCAGCTGATTTGGATAGGAAGCGGTTCAGGGCGGCTAGCTTGCCACTTAGACTTTGCATTTCTTGGAGAGACTTTGGTGATTGCATATCGGCAATTGCTCTAGTTTTCTTGGGGTTCTCCCTGATTCCCTCCGAGGTTACCATGTATCCCAGGAATTTTCCTTCTTCTACTCCGAACGAGCATTTTTTGGGATTCAGCTTCATATTGATCTTGGAGGTCATCGAACGTTTCCGAAATGTCGGCCAGCAGCTCTTTTTCCGTACGGCTTTTAATGACCATGTCATCAACATATGCTTCCAAGTTTCGGCCAATCTGCGACCGGAAGGCAGTATCTACCAACTTTTGATATGTTGCTCCGGCATTCTTTAATCCGAAGGGCATCTTAACATAACAGTAAGTTCCGTGATCTGTGTAAAAGGCGGTTTTTTCTTCATCCTCTTTGGCCATTTGGACTTGATGATAGCCTTTGTATGCATCGAGGAAGCATTTGTATTTGAATCCCATTACTGACTCTAGCTTCCAGTCGATCTCAGGTAGGGGGTAGTAGTCTTTTTGGCAGGATGAATTGAGGTTCTTGAAGTCGATGCACATTCTCCAACTGCCATCCGGCTTCTTTACCAGCACAGGGTTTGAGATCCATGTCGGATACCGAACGGCCCTGATAATCCCGGCCTTTAACCATTCTTCCACATCCTTGTTTATAGCTTGGTTCTTTTCCTCCGAGAAGAACCTTTTCTTTTGTGCAACGGGCTTGTCATGGACGTTCACATTGAGCTTATGTTCGGCAACCCACCGGGCTACGCCCGTCATATCTGATGGTTCCCATGCGAAAACATCTTTGCTATTTTTGAGTAAATTTATTAATCGTTTTCGTCCTTCCGGTGAGAAATTTTTTCCGATGGTCACTAACTGATCAGGATAGGCTGGGTGAATCAAAACTTCTTCGGTTTTTTCGTCTTCACTTATCACGGCTGCGACCGGGGGGATTTCGACCTTCGTTTCTTTTCTCAACAGGAACTTTTCTTCTAGCTTCCTACACTCTGAAATGATGACCGACCGGGTGACCAACGTTGCCACCCCTCTAGGCGTTGGGAATTTCATCATAGCATGAATTGTCGAAGGTATGGCCCTTAGCTCTTTGATGCCCGATCGCCCCAATATAATGTTGTAAGGGGAGGGGAATCTGACCACTGCGAATTTCATGGTCGTCCGGCGATATAGCCCTCCGCTCCCGAAACATACTTCAAGCTCGATCTTCCCCCCCAATGGTTTGATGGCCTCCCCGGCAAATCCTACTAACGGTGTGTTTGTTTTTGTTAATAGAGCACAGATGGAGGAGTCAAGGTTAAGAAAACAGTGTTCGTACATTACTTTGACCGAAGCACCTTGGTCCACGTACACCCTTCGGACAGTATAGCCTTCTACCTCTGCTTCGATTATTAAAGGCCATCGGAAACATCTCCGGGTAGTATCGGGGGAAAACTGATTGGAGCATTCATCCAATTTTTCTTCCTGCTCTATAGTCTTACGTTTCCGTTCGTTTTCTTTGTATGAACCATATTAATGATGCGCCCCTGATTGGTCTGATTGTTGCCTCGTGGGGGAGCTCTGTCTTTCTGTCGGACATCTCTGATTAGGTGATCTAGTTTACCTGTTTCCATTGCCTTCTTCAGTTGTTCTTTCAAGTTATGACAGTCATTTGTGAGATGCCCTTTATCCCCATGATAGTCACAGTACTTGTCCATATTTTCTCTGGATGGCCTTCCTCTTAGTGGGGGCGGTGCCGGGAGTCTAAGTTGATGTTCTGTTGCCAAGATTTCTTTAGGAGCTTTGGTTAGTGCATTCAAGTCTATCGGTCTGGTATCTCTCCGGTATGCATCATTACGACGATTGATCTGTTCGGTAATCTGCTCGGTTGATGTTATCGTTCCTCGCCGGTCCGTAAGGTACAAAGTGATGCATTTCGGCGAGGCCGGAATTCGTCACGGTGGTTATCTCGTCGGCGATTTCCTCTGAAGGAAGGTCGTTGAGTGTTTTGGTCATTCCTGTTGTTGTACGGATTGTAGTGATGATCCCTTTTGTAATTGTCTATCTTTTCCCCTCTAGGAATTTCGGCGGACCGATATGCCTTTTCGGAACGGATGAAGTCATCAACCCTTATCATCATTTCAGTCACTGTTTGGGGAACCCTTTCGGCAAATCTTTTGGATAGTTCTGGACACTTACAACCGTCAACGAAGGAGGATATTTGCATTACCTCCGGGACACCTGATATGCGACTAGCTTCATCTGTCCATCGCTCTTTAAAATCTGGCAAAGCCTCGTTAGCCTGTCTGACAATCTTTGTGATTTCCATAGGATCTCTGATGCATTTTCTCCGAAGAGCAAATCTCTGCACAAACTGTTCACTTAAAGCATCCCAGTTGTCAATACTACCTCGCGGGAGACGATCGAACCATCCCCTAGCTGCATCGTCCAGAGTCTGTTGAAACATCATACACCATATCGGCATAGGCCAAGCACCCGATTGGGCTGCCCTTTCAAATCTTGTGATGTGATCGTCCGGATCTGTGGAACCATCGTACAGCTTCAGATGGGCGGGCATCGTGTACCTAACATTCTTTGGTCCTGAAAAGTCAATGATCCTTCGTGTGAAAGGACTCTTGGATGTTGCTTTAAAAGGTTTAGATAGATCATCCATCGGTTCCTCTTCGGCTCTCTTAGCTTCATCATCTTGGGATTCCCCATCATCGAAATCAAGCTGAATGGGTTTGATTGGCGTTCCTCCTCCGGTATTGTATTCTTGGATTAGGGCTTTCAGTGTGTTGATGTGAGTTTGGATTTGTTCTATGCTGTTGTTGTTGTGAGAGTCGTTATCATTATTTCTTCTGCTACTTTCGGGTGTTATGGGAGTAGGACCTGTCATTTCTTAGCTTTGGTAGAGTGAATGACGAGTCTCACGGATGACGCAAATTTGTTGAAATAAAATCTTGAGTTTACTCCAGACAAGCGGAATGAACCCTCCGGACTCTGACTGGTCCTCCGGGTGGTTCGGGTGAGTGAAGTGGTGACCTTCTGAATATCTGCAAAACAGATACGTCCGTTAGTCTCGCCCCGGGTTTTATCCCAGGACCAACCTCCGGCGTGAGAGTAAGTATGGAGCTCTAGAGAGATAAAGTATAGTTAGGAGTAAAATAGAGAGAGAGTGAATTACTTACCTTAATGTGAATATTTCTTCCCTTTATATAGATGAGTAACCTTTGTACTAGGAGACCATTTGCACGTATTTCTCGGGTTAGTGCTAGTTCGTATGTCTTTATCTCATTAACGTCTTTATCTCATTAACGTGTACTTTGTGGTACTTTGTTGTACTTGAGTTTGCGTAGTTATCGCATATCCGAATGGTTGGGCAATCCGGGGAGATAGAATCGTCCGATTACTTATATTGTCCGAACGTCATGGCGGTTCGGATGCTATTTCTGGTCGTTTGGTCTGGCCCTTCCGGACACATACGCCAACAAAACTTCAACTCGGTCATTAGTCTAAAGTTATGTTTGACAAAAGTAACTGTTTCTGAAAATAGAGATGAAGATTGAGATTATAAAAAGAAATTATTTTTATAAATCATATGAAATATTATTTGATTTTCAGGGATTATAAATATTATTTATTTTATAATTTTTATATGCTTTGTCCGTCAAACAAGTATTACGACTGAACCGTTCAAGCCGAGTCGAAACCTTTTCATTTCACCCCGACCCCGTAACCTCAACGTTGCACGTTTGCTTCACGGCTCCATTATAATACTATACTATAAAAATAAATAAATAAAAGAAAACTTCACGAGCGTTGGTTAAGAACAAATATTCGTTTGGCATAAAAGATAAAAAAACATATTACAGATCCCTTGTTAATCCAACCAATATATATTTGTTTTCAAACACCACATTAAATCGAATATTGGCGTAACTTCCGTTATTTTTAATGGATGAATCAAAACCTGATCGATCTTCTAATGGTACTTATTATCTATTTTCAGTTAATCCTTCATACTAATTGCTTATTCATTTATACTACTCCATTTTATTTATATTTATATATTCGAATAAGTTTTATTATGGGATTGTTTTGATTTCCTGCAAGTATTTAGATGCTTATTTAGAGGGTGTTTGGATTGTTCATTTATATGCTTATTGATTTTTTTAATTAGCTTTTGAAAACTGGGGCTTTTAGATGCTTATTTAGAGGGTGCTTGGGATTGCTTGTTTAAATTTTCTGATTATTTTGTTTTTTAAACATGGATAAGTTCTTTGGTTGGGTCTAGGGTTCAAACCTGACTAGGTATGCATTTGCGGGTGTCTAGGGAAAGGGTCGGGTACGTCCCCGGTTAGGCTGTGTGCATCTGAGTCAAAGACTCGCCCTCCGTGGGTAACCCGAACAGTGAAAACCTTATCTGTTTACCCGGTTTATAATTAGTTTGGAATGTTGGATGGGAAAAAGCAATTTGCTTATTTTTATAGTGGGAGAATAATAGTTTTTAGTAGACCTGGTATTTCAAATTAGTAAGATGATTAGAGGGTGTTTGGCATTAGTTTATTTAAGAGTAAACAAGCGCTTACAACTACTTAGACTGTTAAGTGCTTATATTATAAGCAGATAGGCAGTCTAAATAAGCTATTCCAAACACCCCCTTAGTTTGGATAAGCAATCTCAAACGTCTTTTAAATGGGGATATGTCAAAACGGTTTAACGAGCAATCTGAAACACCCCCTTAGAACCCATAACTACATTCAAATGATGGTATAAAACAAGGGTATCGTAAACTTCATGTGATGGATCTACTTTTGACTAAAGCTCTCTAATATTAAAATACACGTACATTCATGATTTTGAAGTCGTTTGTGTTTAATATAGTAATTATTTTGATTTTAGATAAGGGGGTAGAAACGCAAGAAAAGGACGCACTGACACACTCGGAGAAACACCATAGACATACCAAGGAAACACATGGGTTGAGTGATGATATCGATGCGAATACCCCAGTCGGTGATGTCAAAGGTCCAAATGTGTTTGAAAGAGTTAAGGAGGAATTTGAAGCAATAAGGGAAGCTATTCATCATAAAGACGATAAAAACCATGGTTCACCTTCAAGTGTTGAAAGGTATAGTTGTTAGCACTTAACACTTAACAGAAGTTTGTAGCACTTTAATTAATTTGCGATCGTAAAATTTTCAGAGATGATGTGTCACTCACAGGATCGAAGCACGAGAAAAAAAGCTCACTATCAGGTACATTTTGCAGACTTTAATTCATGCTATATTTACTATTTATATTGTCTTAAGTAATATTTCTAATGATTATGAATAAGGGCCTAAGTCACCCGTGAGTCACCATAAAGAGACTCATGGTAGAGGAGATGATATCGATGCGAATACCCCAGTCGGTGATGTCAAAGGTCCAAATGTGTTTGAACGAGTTAAGGAGGAATTTGAAGCAATAAGGGAAGCTATTCATCATAAAGACGATAAAAGTCAAGGTTCACCTTCAAGTGTTGAAAGGTAGTTGTTAGCACTTGCTGTAGCACGTAACAGTACTTTGTAACGTTTTATATAATTGCTAATCGTATAATTTCAGGGATGGTGCCTCACTCACAGGATCAAAACATGAGAAAAAAAGTTCACTTTCAGGTACAATTTGTAGACTTAATTCACGCTATATTTACAAATTATATTGTATTAATTATTAAGTAACATTTTTAATGATGATGCAGAAGAGCCTAAGTCACCTGTGAGTCACCATAAAGAGACTCATGGTAGAGGAGATGATATTGATGCAGATATCCCAATAAGTGAATTTAAAGGTCCTAGCATATTTCATCGTGCTAAAGAAGAGATAGAGGCTCTTGTTGACACTATTCATTCGAAGAAAGACTCTGATCATGCGGAATCACCTAAGAAGGAGGGTGGATTCAGAGCTTCCATTAAGGGAAAGCTACACAAAATTCGTAATCGCGATTGAGGTGAGTTAATATATTACGTTTTTTAATGATTGGATAACTTTTGATAAAAAAATAAAAATAAACGTGTTTGTTTTTATGTTTTGGAGTACTACCAGCTCGTTATATGTACAGGGCAAACACAACATTTTATTGAAGAGAAAAAAAAAATATCATCAAGAACAAGCTCACTGTTAAATATGAAAATTGAAGAGATTGTGTCACAGGGTTCTGCATTGGCTCTTCCAAGCCAATTAAAGTGTATTAATCCCAAATATCAATTCATTACCTGATAATTTCTCGCACAATGTAAGCTATCTGAATTGTGATTGTCTTCAAAGTGAACATCCTGATTCATGAGGAGATAACAATGTTTGTATCTCTGGTTGAATTGCATTCAACATTTCTTAAACTCTGTTTTTTCCAATATTGGTGATTGCCCGTTTCGGGTACTTGAATACCTTGGACATTTAGTCCACCAAGCGGCCATGCTTCAGTTCTACGAGTACTTTTTTGCATGCATTCTGAGCATAGACGCTTTTTTGTTTTTTCTGCTCGTTGTTTCGTATGTAATACCTCTTGTTGCAGCTAAGTCATATCTGAGTCCTACTTCTTTCCAACAACTTGAATACAACTGTGGATCATTTTACCATAAAATTCAAAAGGTTATATTAAAGAAAGTGTTAATTGGTCGATAGTTCAAATATTTATAAGTTTGACACTTTTATAAGTTACCCCTTTAATGTTAGTGTTTGATAATGAAAGTCATATTCAAGTAAGCGTTAATTGGTTGATAGTTCAAAACTTTGAATAATTTTTAGCAAGTCTAGTAGCACAAACGCATAGATATAACTCACAATTTCTTTCCATTTTTTTAAGAGAAAATGTTAAAATGCGCTACGCATATAGGTTCTCAGTGCAAAATAAAATTGGAAGTTGTGTTTAGAGTGGATGGTAGAACTTGTAGTACTAGTACTCGCATGGTAAGTCATGGGTTCGGTTCTATACTTCTACCATCCAAACTAATCCGACTTCTTTTTTTCTACTATTTATTTCTTTTTTTACTCTTCGGTTATAATTTTAAGCAAATACATTAACATAATTTTGTACCATATTACTCTCTCCGTTTCAAAACTATTGTCCTACACAAAAAACACACAATTTACGAAAAGTAGGATCATTATACTCTTCAACCAATTAAATATTTTCCCCGCCCAATAACTTTTTTTTAATTGGTTGACATAAGAAACAAACTATTATTTTGAGACAATCATAAAATAAAAATAAGAACCGCAATTTTGAGCCAGAAAAAGTATGTTTTTCTTTTACTATAGGTTATAGTTTTAAGCAGAAACACTAACACATAACTGAAAGAATAAGTTAAACAAGTTATCTTCCTTCAAGCATCCATTGTCAATTTGTCATACTAAACATCTTTATTGAAATTGTCGTGTAACGCCATCTACTCATTAGTAAATGCCAAGCACATAATATTTTTAAAGACCGACGATCTATCTTTTTTTCTTCATGTTATCTCCATTATCTACTAAATGTCAAGCACATCATATTGAAATTGTCGTGTAACACCATCTACTCATCTTGTGCCGCCACTGGTGATGATAATGATGATAATGGTAGGTGGTGGAGGGTGTGAGATGATGAAATGAATAAATTGCGTGTTTCTGAGTGATTTTATTAAGGGCAAATTGCACAAAAGTGTATCCAACTTAACCTCAATTTCAATTTAAGGTACTCTACTTTTTTTTCTTCAATTTAGTGTACTCAACTTATTTTTTATTGCAATTTAAGACATATAACGGGTTTCCCAGTTATCTTATAACGAAAAAGTTACATGTTTCGTCCTTGTGGTTTATCCCAAATAACACTCGTAGTCCTTATTTCATTTTAATTACGCCAGATATACGTTTTAGTCCGTTTTCATACGTTTTTCATTCTTTTTACGTTTTCATCATTTTTTTTACGTTTTTGACCGTCTTTTTACATTTTCGACCGTTTATTTATGTTTTCATCCATTTTCACCCGTTTTCTTAAGTATTCATCTGCTTTTTTACGTTTTCGTCTATTTTTTTACGTTTTCGTCTTCTTTTTTACGATTCCGTTCCCTTTTTTTATGTTTTTTTTTTTCTGTTTTTTAAGTTTTTCGTCCGTTTTTTTATGTTTTCGTCCGTTTTCTTAGGTTTTGGCCCGCTTTTTTATGTTTTCATTCCTTTTTTACATTTTCGCCATTTTTTTACGTTTTCGTTTAACGTTTAAGTCTTTTTTATTTTTCGCCCACTTTTTCCGTTTTCGTCCGTTTTTTACATATTCGTCAATTTTTTTACGTTTTCGTCTGTTTTTTTACGTTTTCGTCCATTTTCTGGCGTTTTCGACCTATATTTACATTTTCATCATTTTTTACGTTTTAGTCGATTTTTATATGTTTTCATGAGTTTTTATATGGAAACGCAAGAAAACAGAGGAAAACATTTCAAAAATAGACGAAAACATAAAAAGCGAACGAAAACATAAAAAAGACGAAAACGCAAAAAACGGACGAAAATTTAAAAAACAGCCGAAAACATAAAAAACGGACGAAAACGTAAAAAACGGACGAAAACGTAAAAAATGGACGAAAACGTAAGAAACGGATGAAAACGTAAAAAAGCGGATGAGAACGAAAAAAACGAACGAAAACATAAAAAAACTGGCGAAAACATAAAAAAACGGACGGAAACGTTAAAACATGGACGAAAACGTAAAAAAAACATACGAAAACGTAAAAAATAGACGAAAACATAAAAAAAGACAAAAAAAAAACGTAAAAAACCGAACGAAAATGTTAAAAAACGTACGAAAACGTAAAAAATACGAACGAAAACTTAAGAAGACGGGCAAAAACTTTAGAATACGAATGAAAACGTAAAAAAAGGTTGAAAACGTAAAAAACTGATGAAAACGTAAAAAAATAGAGAAAAAATATGAAACTATAAAAATGGACAAAAATGTATGTCTCGCGTAATTAAAATGAAATAGGGACTACGTGTGTTGTTTGGGATAAACCATAGGGACGAAACATGTAATTTTTTCATTATAAGATAACTGGGAAACCTGTTATATGTCTTACATTGCAATCAAAAATAAGTTGGGTACACTAAATTGAAGAAAAAAAAGTTGAGTACCTTAAATTGAAATTGATGCTAAGTTGGATACACTTTTGTGCAATTTGCCCATTTTATTAAAATGAGTGTTTGACTTTTAATATATTATGGAGATAAAGTTCAATATAGATCACAAATTGTCTAAATATCAAATTGATTAATCTTGGCTATTCATTTTACTTTTCATCAAAAACAAAAACTTACTTTCACTCTCTTTTTTAAAATTAACTACTTACAACCTCGTTAAATGAAACTAATCATACTATCGTGATGAGAACTAAATCATCTTTCTATTAGAGTGATACTTCTATATACTTTTATAATATTGTTTTTTATTTTTTTTGGTTATTGAAATTTACGTAATGAAGAATCACATGTGAAAATCACGGTTTATGTGTTACTACGTATTTAAAAATTACATGTGATTTGTGAAATCACACATAATTTCTAATATAACAAATCACATGTCATTTTACAATCACACGTGTAAAATAACAAATCACATGTAATATTTCACGGCGTAAATCTCAACACTAAAAAAATATTTGAAAAATAAAATTCGTCGAAAGTACATCGAAGTGTTCATTTATTGAACGATAAACAAATTGCCATCGCGATGGTGTATTTTTTTTTCTAGCTTAACGATATAGTGTTTATAAGATATTTAATTTCCCAAAAAAAGGTGAAAATGAGTATTTTTATTTTGATAAATAAAAATAATAATAAAAAAATGAATAGTCATAATTTGCTCATTTGATCTTTATAGAATTTGTGATTTATGTTGATCACAGCTCTATCGAGATGGAAGGAGAAAAATACACCGTTAATCTTTTGCGATGTAATGTGTTTGACTTTTACAACGAATAGTTGGTGATTGCCCAAACATTTTTGACAATTACGTTTAGTATTATGAAATTCAACAAACCGTAGCGATGTATTTTGCCGTTTGCTCTTCAAATTATACAACAATGTACACATTGATAACCATAAGTAAGAGAATATTAAGCGACAGTTCATCTTCTAGGTGAAAACAAATTAAGTGTCGTAGTAACATGAAAAGTTGTTCCGTGAGCATAATATAGGCATGTTAACCGTCGGTTAATAAAAAACGAAACAAATAACAAAATCTACAAATGAAGCGGAATCTTTATCCAAAATTATCTAACCAAATATAACACTAAATTTAAAGTTACCAAGTAGAAAATTCTAACTCAAATGTACAAAGAATTTAAATGATAATATTCCTTATTTATAAGAAACTAAACACCAAATTAGTTCTCTAATTTTAAGTAACTCGAATACCAATACGTGCAGGAAGGGTCCAACAAATTACCTACCAAAATAATCTTTAACTATGTGGAAAAGTGAAACCAAAACCCGAATAGTTTCCATTTATGACCGGTAGGTCTTGAACTATAAGAAGTCACACGATGATTAGTAAAAGGTGAACTTGAAATAGTCTTAAGATACCGTAAATTTTAAGGTACAATGATATACAATTGTAAATGTAGTTTTTAACGTGTTAACCTTTCGACCCCAACCCTTTCACGTTCATATCATGTTACATAAATTGCCGCCCCAAGTCACAAAATACCTTGTATCATTGACAAAAATCTTTATGACACATAAACCATTCCTTTTAAGTTAGATAAGGAAGATCAATATTTATGTTCGGATCAAAATTAGTGACCAATATGAAAAGAATGTTGGAGGTTCCAATGGCTTTTGAGTTTTGACCAAGGGTCATGTACTCATGTTTCAATAACTTGATTGGTGTTAGGGGTGTTAATCGGGTCGACCCGACCCGATAAGCCTTTATCGGGTCGGGTCTATCGGGTTTCTGAAAAATAAAAATTAACCCGCAACCCGATCCGATAAGGAATCGGGTTATCGGGTTTGGGTCTATCGGGTTATCGGGNATAAATAATATTAGTTTGAGACTTACTTAGTGTAGCTAGGTAAGGTTTGCACCTATCAAGATGGTCCTTGAGATTAGAAATACCATGCTTTCTCGTGTGACAAAGGTACAAACTCTCACAATGCAAACATTTAGCTTTCACGTCTTCGGGCAACTCCCCTTCTAATAGATCCTGTACCTTAAAATGTTTCCATACCGGCGATCTTTTTTTACGAGTTTTTGGTTGTTTTTCTGGTTGTTTTCCTTTGTTCTTCTTACCACTCTTAACCTCCACTGGTGGCTCATCAAAAATTTCAATAGGACTTGAAGACATCTAGCAAACAAACAAAGTAACAAGTAGCAATAATCAAAAAATAATTAACCTATGTATCCATTTAATAATGAACCTGTGTATCCATTTCTTAATACTACTTTTGTAACAGAACCTATGTATCCATAATATTACTAATTACAACACTAAAGTTCTTTAGTAGTATATGTAATGTAATATTGATAATACTAAATAATGCAACAATTGGTGGATTCCAAATTATATAACATACCATAACGTCAATTAGATACCAACTAATTACCATGTGCCCATTCATTTAAATATGCATAATTTTAACATACAACTAAAAATTAAACAATTACCTTCTCTTGAATGAAAATTTTGGCACTTTTGGAAGAAGCAACTATGATCTAATCCATTCGTGGGAAGGGTTAGCTTTGGAAATTGTGAATATGAATGGTTATGTTATGCGTATTATATGATCAGGATTAAGTAGGGCAAGTACATATTTTTACTAAAGTGGGTTTATTAGTTAAGAGTTGTTACTAATGGACTATTTTAAATGGGCTTTAGTTGTATAGTTAAAAATGTTTAAATCTATTAATGGGTCATATAAGGTTTATCGGGTTAACCCGATAACCCGATAACAAATTAGCTAAAACCCTAACCCGACCCTATAAGGTTATCGGGTCTATCGGGTTGACCCGATAAACCCGATAAGGAATATTGGACCCGAATCAACCCGACCCTATAAGGCCTTATCGGGTTCGGGTCGGGTCGACCCATATGACACCCCTACCTGTGACCGTTCACTTTGAAATTTGGTCCGTCTGTTTGAGATAATTCGACGGTACCATATGGATAAACTTTAGTCACAGTGAAAGGGCCAGACCAACGGGTTTTGAGTTTGCCCGAGAAGATCTTTAATCTAGAGTTGAAAAGAAGGACCTCGTATGCCTGATCCCGAAGTTCATTTAATTCATTCAGCTGAACTTTACGGTGATCACCCGCTGTCTGGAGATCGAAGTTTGCATGTTTCAAGGCCCAGTAGACTTTATGCTCAAGCTCAATCGGTAGATGACACGCCTTCCCGTATACAAGCTTGTAAGGAGTACANCCAAATCAACCCGACCCTATAAGGCCTTATCGGGTTCGGGTCGGGTCGGGTCGACCCATATGACACCCCTAATTGGTGTATATGAGTTAATGAATTTTTCTTATATGGGCAAAATGGGGATAACTTGGCTACACTTATTGTAGCCAATTGGCTACAATTCCTCTCAAAAAATACACATGAAATGAATCAGGGACTCACAGAAAAGATTCAGGACTCACAAAAAAAAATTCAGGGACCCACATTTATAGCACAAAATTGTAGTCAATTGGCTACAATTAATTGTAGCTAATATATTCCCGGGCAAAATATATCCAAAAACTATCTTATATGGGCAAAAAAAACTCTCTTATATGGGCAAAATATATCCAAAAACCAACAAAATATATCCAAAAACTATCTTATATGGGGAAAAAACTGTACACAACTCACATTACCAATGACGTCAATGAATTTTTCTCGAAAAATTGTCTATAGGCAGCCTTATGGCAACTATGCTTTGAAAATAAAAAGTGAGGTAATCTTTGATTTTGGAGTCATCATTCTTATCTCCCACACGCACACTCAAAATTGAAAGAAAATTATCCGTATAAATAATTCTAGTAGGCAATGAACCAAATATCCCAAACACACAAACACAAACACAATCAGGGAAATAAAAAAGAGATGGCATCAATATGTGAACAAGTACAAGAAGGTATAAGCTACATGCATGTTGTATAATATTTCAATATGTTTCAAACAATCTCCCTAGTTCAAATCTTCCAACAAGGATTTATTATTGTATTTTTGCAGGTAAAACTTCATGGCCGGAGCTCGTTGGAGAAGAAGGAGAATGTGCCTTAACTACGATAGAAAAAGAAAACGAGTTGGTTGATCCACAAATTATCGCCGAAGGAACCTTTATTCCCGAGATATATATTTGCGACAGGGTACTTGTGTGGGTTAATGACAATGGTATCGTCGTCACTACCCCTAAAGTTGGCTAGTCGAAAAATGATAGACTAAACATCGTAATTTCTTATTTTATGTATTTAAGAAGTTTATACTACAAATAAAAAATATATGTATGTTTCTACTTAGGATTTACCCTCTGTGTCATTTCTACACAATAAAATGTTTAATGTTTACCTCTGTGTCATTTCTACATGCATAAACACATATGTTATGTTACTTATGTGTATCAACACATGAACACAATGTGAAGTGGCATTAAATATAACATGTAAAAAAAAAAAATAATAATAATAATAAGAAAAAGAAAAAGGCAAAATTAACTTATGCCAAGTTCCCACACCCTCTCACATAAGGAGAGGGCAGATATACTTGCTATAGTGGGCGTATGGGCCTTTGTTAGGCCGAATACATGGGCTAGACTATTAACTAACTATTACAAGTCGTCAGTCGCCAAAAAATATACTTTTCAACTACTCATCACCCAAAAAATTAAATACAAGCTGTGAGTCACCTAAAAAAAAATACTGATAAAATATCTTCCACACTAATTACACAAAATGTACTAACATGAAACACTTGTTAACATTTTAAGGTGGTCGCTTAGTCACTCAAGTCACCAAAATCTAGTTTGAAAAGTCAATTTTGTTTAGTTTAAAAAAGATACACTACTTTCGCTTTTACTTTTGAGTTTTCGGTTAAAAAGAGAATTTGCTTATAAAAATTAGATAAGGATAAAATGGTACATACACTCCTGTTTGCATGTGTACATACACTCACACGGATCACCATCATGTGACATCTCAACCATCCATGATCATCTAATCCAACGGCCAAAACAAATACAAACTCACACGGATCGCCAGCGTGTCACATTCCCACTCCCCACCCACACACTATATAAACCCCACTCCTTCCCACTCATTTCTCACCAAACAAACACACTTTCAAATCTCATCTCAAAAACAAATTCAAATTTCAAAACCCAAAAAATGGAATCAGGAAAGACAAAGGGAGCCGGAGGACGCAAGGGAGCTGGATCGCGAAAGAAGTCGGTTACGAAATCAGTGAAAGCAGGGCTTCAGTTCCCCGTGGGAAGGATTGGGAGGTTTTTGAAGAAAGGAAGATATGCTCAGAGGACTGGCTCTGGTGCTCCTATTTATCTCGCTGCTGTCCTTGAATACCTTGCTGCTGAGGTTTTGGAATTGGCGGGAAATGCTGCTAGAGACAACAAGAAGACAAGGATCAACCCTAGGCATTTGCTTTTGGCTGTGAGAAATGACGAAGAGTTGGGGAAATTGCTTTCTGGTGTTACGATTGCTAGCGGTGGTGTGTTGCCCAACATTAACCCCGTGCTTTTGCCTAAGAAATCTGCTGTCATTGAGGGTGACAAGACTAAGCCGTCACCAAAGAAATCTCCAAAGAAGGCTTAAAAGTTGGGTAGTTAGCGAAACCTTTTGTTATGTTGTTGGTTTTAGTTGGAATTAGGGAATGGATCTTATGGTTTATGTATCTATCTGATTGTCGATATAATGGGGATGTTTACTTTAATTTTCATCGTTGTTTTATTCATAGTTTAATGATTGTTTTTGTTTTGTTTATTGAAATTATCAGTTAAAAACATGGCAACTTCATACATGTGATTGGGGATAATGACTAGCCAAACAATAAAAATGATTATTTAAAAGTTTCGCACTTGTTATTTTGTTCTATGTATACCTTTTACTATGCGCCCTTTTCACACTAAGTGTTGGTTTTTGGGATGTAATCGGGTTTTGGGTGGTATGGAAATAGGTTAGGTTAAGTTTTGGCGAAACTACTTGTTTTGTTGTTTGGTTTTAGATGATGTTAGTAAATGAGGGTGTGGTTGGTTTGGGCGTATGACAATGAGCCAATGAGGGAATGACATTTATTATAATAAAGTTGTTTGGTTTTCTGGAATGGGTATGAAACCCACAAAAATAGGCATTTTCTAACCCCCATTCGTGATGGGTTTGTAAACCCATTCACTACACCCATAGTCATCAATGGGTTGTTTATGTGGAATTAGTGGTCAATTGGAATTAGTTTTATGTAATGATGGAATCCTTCAATTTTGTGTGTGAAATTATGTAATGTAATAATTTGTGAAGCTGGTTTATGGTTAGGTTTGTTGATTGTGCAAATGTCGGTTAATTGTTTGTTAATTACTTTCCAGAATGATAACGGGTGTCTGATTTGTTCCTGGAAATGCAAGTCATTGAAATGCTCAGCTAAGAAAATGGCTTTTTCTCACCTGTGCTTGTGAGTTATGATTAGCCAAACAATCTCACACTCATATGTAGGCCTTTTACTTTGCACCCTTTTCGCGTTGTCGTCAATTACATGGATGTGACTGCATCTGAGACATTCACATTGCTTTTAGGCCATAGTTGACGCTTTACCTGAACTCTTCAAGTTATTTAGTGTTCATATTTAGCTGTTTATTAACTGATATGGCTGTTTATTGTTACTTGTATGCTTTATATTGCGGCTATACGTATAACAGTGGATAAGTCTTTTAAGTTATTACAGGAAGATGCAGAGCATCATACTTAGGATCACTTATTTGAGCTGTACACCTGGTGTTGTTCTGGTGTTTATGAAAAATACAACAAAAGTCAACTGTGGTGAATTTATTTGTTCCATACCGAGTTACTACCGATAAACTACATTGTAAAATTTAGAGATCGTTGCTTTTATAACTACTTTACATGACCTTGTTTACCTTCTGTTGGAAGTTATTGTAGGTTGGTCGATACGAGTTCCCATTCTAGCACTAGTGTGTCATAAAATATCCTCACCACCGGGTATGACAGACATCATACAAGTTCTCAGTCACCTTCACTACATACATGCTCCATCATTAATTATATTTCTGAAAGAAAAAAAGTAATTATCCATTACATTACATTGTCACTCTTTTGATCAATTGAATGGTGTTCCTGCAGGAACCCTCTTTTATCCTTTTTCTAGCATTGGTTCAGCATATGCAGTTGATGTAAATAAATAAGCATCTTTCAAAGTCGTCGGTGAATAGCCAAAACCTTGTTGCGGATGTTTGGGGCGGGGCACAATTGCCAGTGTGGCTGCTATATGTTCTGAGAATAGAAATGCAACAGATTGACATGCTGCAGTAGCACAACAGTCATGGGCTTGTTCACGACTAAAGTCTGTGATGAGGTAAGTAGAAACGGAAAACATATATGGGAACTAATTTGAATTGCATCCAACATAAATGTTAAACCTACTGTATTTAACGATTTTAATGCTAAAACATAATCAATTATTAAATGCTTCTTAACATGTGCTCTCAAGGCAAATCTTCGCAAGACCCTTAAGAGAAATAGTATCTAGACATTATTTCTATATCACTTATCTGCTTCCGCATTACGTCTACAGTCATTCTCCCCTTTTTCAAAAGAACTAGAACACGGTTTATTAGCAGGCTTTAGGAGCTCATCAAGAGGGTGGTAGTCAACCTGACAGGCAATGTTGAAGGTACTGGATTCTGTCAAGTCTGTTGGCAGGTCTGCTGATCTTTTTCAGAAATTCGATAAGGACCAATTTTCTTCTTCTTTAACTTGCAAGTGCCAACTGGAAATCGATCTTTTTGTAAATTCACCATAACAAGGTCACCTTTCATAAACACTTTTACCCTTCTATGTTTATCCTTGTTCGCTTGTATTTGGCCTTAGGAACTTCTTTGAGTCAGCCTTCAGTGCTAGTGTATCCATTTGCTGCGCTCCAATGCTATTGCCATGGATGTTTGGTAAAGGAACCAAATCAAGTTTGAATGGTGATGTGTTTTCTTAATTTTCTGTTTTTCTGAATTTGAATGTTGTTTGTATATCTACCTCAGTGTTATGGTTGATTGGATCATCCACATACTTCCTGTTCCTTTATTCAGCTTATGTGGGAGTGGCTGAGGGCTTAAATATGTTTATGCTTTCTGGTAAATTGTTTCAACTCAATTTATAATCTAAAGGTTGTATATTTATTAACAACATCCAAGTGTGGTTAGTTTTTTAGATTTGTTTTATCTAAAAAAGTGTGTGTAAAACACATGATTACATAATGACTATCGGGTCCTTTATTTTGTTCTCGAATATGAAAACGGTTATATTCCTGGGATTTTAAAAATGCTAGAGTTACATCCTTATTTCATTATACAAAACAAGTACTGTGAGTGATTCATCAAAGTTGCTTCAACCATGATAAATCCTTTCTGCACTCTGACCTGTCCACATTTTTATCACTTATTGAACCGACCTTGGAATGCACAGCTAAAAAATATTGCACCTCTACACATATTTATGTATTATGATTAGCCACACAATGACAATCGAAATGACACTTCACCAAATTTACCACCAACATTTGGCTCTGAGTAGACTTTAACCCTGACCTCTTTCGAGTTTGTTTTTAGGCTAACATCATAAAATGGCCAAGCTTGTGCAATCATAAACACTACATAAGGCCTCCAAGACACTCACATCAATATTTCATTTTGACCCGTGAGTCACCATAAAGAGACTCATGGTAGAGGAGATGATATTGATGCAGATATACCAATAAGCGAATTTAAAGATCCTAGCATATTTCATCGTGCTAAAGAAGAGATTGAGGCCCTTGTTGACACTATTCATTCAAAGAAAGAATCTGATCATGATGCGGAATCACCAAAGAAGGAGGGTGGTTTCAGAGCTTCCATTAAGGGAAAGCTACACAAAATTCGTAATAGCGACTGAGGTAAGTTAAATATATATACAAAGTTTCTCAATGATTGGATAACTTTTGATTAAAAATAAACGTGGTTTATACTAATATTTAACAAAGTTTTATATGCACATGGCAAACTACAAGCTTCTATAAGCACATGGCAAACAAAGCATTTTTTGAAGAGAAAAAAAACATCATCAAGAACAAGCTAAATGTTAAATATGAAAAGTGAAGAGATTGTGTCACAAGGGTTCTGCATTGGCTCTTCCAACGGATTAAAGTGTCGGATGTGTATTAATCCCAAAGATCACTTCATTATTTGATAAATTCTTGCACAATGTAACCTATCTGAATTGTGATTACCTTTGAGTGGTCATCCTGATTTATGTTGATAAAAAAAAGATCACTTCATTATTAATCCCAAAGATCACTTCATTATTTGATAAAAAAAACTGTGTAAAAAACAAATTTGTTGTTGTTGAAAGTATATCAAAGTGCCTATCTATAAAAAGATAATTAAATACTCGTTGTGATGCCTATCTATAAAAATTGTGATTTATTTATCCCCCGTATTTTTGTTGGTTTGAAGTTAGGAGGTTCGTGAAATAGCCTCCTTCGTTCGGGTTTTGAGACATTTTTTTTTTGGTGTTTTGGAGTTGTGATATAGAAGTGTTTATTTTAGGTTGAATTGTTGTGAGAAAATTGTGTGTAAATGATTTGGTATTTATAGAGTTTGTTAAGTTTATTAAAAAACAAAAAAGAAAGGTAAAAAAAAAAAGAGCCGTTTGTTTTAAACAGTAATATAACCGTTTGAAAATTAAATATTGCAACGTCCCTTTTCCTTTATGTCAGAAAGTCGTGCAGACGAGTAGCTCCCAAATGGCGAGGGTGGGGCGGTGTGGCAACGAGGAAGGAGACGCCTTCCCATCTAAAGGTGATATTTAGTGTGGATGGAAAAAGTGGGGTGGGGAAAAGGAATGTGGATGGAAAAAAGGGCAGGTAAATTTCAGTTGGTTGAATGTTTACTAATTTATGTAAGTGCCTCTCCGTGTTTTTGTTTTGTTTTGTTTTTTTTTCAAGAAACGGATCTTTGATTTTGTGCGTTGGATGAGACAGATGGACGCTTGGGATGTAGAGGTTTGAAAAATAACCTCACCATAAACAGAATTGATAGTCAAAAAATTTCCTGAATTGTTCATTTCCTGAATTGTTCAATAAGCTGAGTTTACTTGTGTCACAAGTAATATATGAGCCAGAGTGGAGACAATAACTAGAAAGAAAGAAGCTGTTCAAAAAACTAGAAAGAAAGAAAGAAAACAAGAAAAAAAAGAAAGAAAGAAGCAAAAGAAAATGTTTACCCAAAAGAAAGAAGGAGATAAGCGAAGCAGCAACAGCAAAAATCACGAAAAGCCCGAAACCCTGCAATCGAAAGAGAAGTCTCCATCACCATCACAATCAGCTTCATCTTCTATACTCCAGAGTTCAAATGGTAATATTCTAACTCATTAAATTTATAAAGGAGGTGCAACCGGAGCGGTGGCACAGGGCCTCCTACTTTGAAGGGCCACCAATTTTGTACGCTCATATGTTTCCGAGAAGTTAATTGGTGTTAATAATTTTAAAAGATGAGGTCCAATCAAAATTATTAACATAGTATTGGGGTATTTGTTTATACAGTATAAGCTAGAGTGGGCTATTACTTTTGTGTTACTTTTATATGTGATATAACAAAAGTAAAATACTAAACAAGTCACTTACAATTTTCACTAATGAGTTACAGTATTTTTTTAGTTATTGAATATGTCTTTTGAACATACTTTATATAATCATTCTCTTGGCATTTGGAATATATTGATTTTAATTTACATATTCTACTTTATATGATAGAATTGATGTTACATAATCTAGTTAAATAAAATTTCCCACATAACGTTGCTTCGACTGATTTATTAATTATGAAGATCTAATCAACAATTTTGCTTAAAAAATGTATATATAAAAAAAAAAGAAAAAAAGAAAGAAGGATTTGATAAGTAACACTATTTAAACGTAAATTAAATCGCTTAACTTTACAATAACTACGTGATATAAAGTCATTTGGATACCCATCGTTTTTATAGCCTTACAAACATTTTTTACATGAAGCATTTCATGTTTATGGGACCTATTTATCGATTGCGGCACAGGGCCACCAAATTTCACGAGACGGCCCTGATTTATAAGTTGTTTAAATTCATTGTAATTATTGTGTTAATCACTTAATCAGTGTGATTTATTGTTTTATATTCCAATTGTTTCAATTTAGGGCTAAAATTAAATTGGGGGTAAATTAATCTGTTTTAATGTGATATATTTAGCCTATTTATAGTTGTCTTGTTATTTTGATATCTTTTATTTAAAGGTTGTTTATGATTATTTTTTAAGCTAGTTGTTGTTGTTGTTATTGTTGTTGTTGTTGATGTGTATAGATGAAAGATTGACCCGTCTGAAAGCTGAAATCGGTCACATTAGAACCGACGAAGCCAACCTCTTGTCCGAGCTCAAGAACCTGGCTTCTTCAGATGGAAACGATGTAAACCTTCCCTTTTCATTCGTTTAGTTTAAATATTACTATAAATAAAAAGTACCTAATTCTTCATATTTTGGCCACTAGCTCTTACTCGCTCTCGCCGATCGACATCTGGACAAATTGAAACGTAAACGTGAGAAGCTTGAGACCTGCTGTGCTGATATCGCTGCTGCCTCTCTTGTGATAAATGTATAATCTCAACTTACCATATACCTGTCTACTTTCTTTACTATACTATATAGCGAGGCTGTAACAAGCTTATATAATATACTCTTTCTCTTAATTACAGGAGATGTCTGCTGATCGCATGGTCGAAGAAGCCGTGCAAGGCACCGCCCAAACGCTTGAGCAGATGCACCCTCTCTTCACTCCCGAATCAATTGCCCAGACGTTCGATGCTTTAAAGGTCCAGATGAGCAGGGTGGATGAAATAGGTCAAGTAATCTCCACCAGTTTCAGCGACATCCTCAGCTCTGAAGGTGAGGAAGCTCGTGTCCAGGAGATAGTCCAACAGTTCAAAGATCAAGCGGCTCTCGAGTTTACTATGGAGCTTGAAGCTGCAGGAAATCCTCCTTCCACTCGCACCAAGTGTACCATTCTCTAAGACCGAATAATCTTTATCTATGCTTCATTTGTAATATTTAGAACATGAAGGACCAAACATGTTAGTTAGTAACTTAATAACCGAAAAGTTAGTTATTTCGGTTAGACAAAATGTGAAAGGTTGCGATGGTTAAGATGGCACCGATTCATGCTTATATATATGTATACACTTACTCGATTTTATGGTTAATGAAACAATACAGATTTTACTTATTCATTTTATTGCAACTTTACATATCGATCTATACATAAGTTTGGGACAACAATTGGCATCAAGAGCAAGGAAAACATAACGAAACAACAAAACTGTTTCGACATCAAAACAAGAAAAACCACATCGAGACGCCATAGGACGCAGGAAAAGAAAAAGGACAGCAAGTTTTTTTTCTTGAGCGAGACATAGTTTTGTTTTCTTCATCTTCCAAAGAAACAAAACAATGATTTTGAATAAGGAACACGCAAACAAGATAGTGCACGATCTAGTTTACGTAAGAAGGTTGCAAGCGTACAACATCAAGCGAGTGGTGTTGAGAACTTTGTTGGCAACAACGAAGGGAAGGAAGAAATTGGACACTTTGTGTAAACCGGTTGAAAACAAAGACACAAAGCATATTAAGACGCGAATTCTAGAAGCGCATGAGACGTTGTTGAGAGAATAATACGTATACGTGGGACGAGAAGTACTCAAGGAGGAGTGTGTGGAGTTTTGTGTCGTTAGAACACAAGAACAACAACAACATTGGAGAGAAACAAAAGACGAAGGACTTTTTTTTTTTTTTTTTTTTTTTTTTTTTTTTTTTTTTTTTTT